>VYZQ01043566.1:0-31205 GCA_013400655.1 Mystacornis crossleyi
GTTGGACCAGATGACCCCCTGCAATCCATTCCACCCTGACCCTTCTGTGACTCTGATTCTGTAACTGCCAGGGCTAAGTCAACACATAGGTGGAAGAGCAAGCTGTGAAAAATATGTATTTCACATATATATTATGCTACATACATATTATTTTATATATATATATACACATATATATACACACACACACACTATACTCAAGAGTTAGCACAAGTGCTTTACAGGCCTAACACACTCAGCTTCCCTCTGTGGTATCTGCTTTTCCACCCCCAGGGATGTAGATCCCTACAGCCACGTTCTCTGGCGCACCCGGACAGCGCCAGCGGGAAGGCAGGGCACCCTCGAAGGAAAGGTCAGTGACACCCGTGAAGGAGCGGCCTCTCTCAGTGAGTTTAACGACGCGGCCGAAGGGCACCGCCGGGCACGGCAGGGGCTTCGCACTCTGGTCTCCTTCGAGCCCGCTTCTGCCGGCTCCAGCTCCTCACGCCTCGGTCTCCTGAGGGTGGGAAAGGAAGGAAAGGGGAGGGAGGGAGACATCACCTTCTTTGCCGCTCATCCCGGTACCGCCGCCGCGCCGCGTCCCCCCGGCAACCCGCAGCCGCCCCGCGCGCCGCAAGGGCCCCGCCGCGCCGTCCGCCNTCGAGTCCAACCTATGGCTAAACACCACCATGTCAACCAGACCATGGCACTGAGTGCCACGTCCTGTCTTTCCTTCAACACCTCCAGGGATAGTGACTCCACCACCTCCCTGGGCAGCCCATTCCAATGTCTAACCACCGTTTCTGTGAAGAAATTCCTCTTCATGTCCAACCTAAACCTTCCCTGGCACAGGTTAAGACTGTGTCCTCTGCTTATTGCCTGTCCTCTCCTATCTCCTTAGTGCCCTTTTCCTCCCTGGCATGTCAGGACCAAGCTGCTTTTTTTCCAGGCAAGGTGAATGGGAGCACACCCCCAGCGCAGCACCAAGTGCCGCGTAACTCCCCTTTGTGCCCATCCACGTGGTGTGCCGGGGGAAGGAGGCCAGGGAGGATGCAAACTGACACTGAGACAGGGTCTGGAAACTGGAGACACTAACTGTACACCGAAAAGGTCTGATAGAGAAGCCACATGATACCATGTGGAAAAGAAATCTGAGAAGCGGCAGATGTAGCTGCTGGTACAGGGGAGGCAAATTCCCAAACCGAGGTTATTTGCATCCTATGTTTTGTCAGGCCTGGTAAAAATTACGTTTCCTCTACTGGGGACTTAGTGTGAGTGTTCTCAGGAGACACTGCAGGATTGAGCACGAAGGAGAAGGATGCACACTGTCAGTATTTCCCAGCACAGAGGGCACTTGATGATACTTCAGTTCTTATGATGATGAGCTACAAAAAGTCTGCTTGGGCCGCTAGATTCATACTTCCTGATGCATGCCTCCAACGTGTTTAAAATAAGGATGGGTCTTGCAAATCCTCAAACCAAAAGGTTTGCAAATAATCAGTCTTGCTGCTGTGCTGCTAGAGCTCATTTCTCGTCACAGCTGTTGCCTGTTTTAGTAGCTGGATTGCCAAGGAAACAAAGCTCATACAAGCACAAAGGCGGAGTGCTTGCAGCCTTTGTGTGTGGGTGTGCGTGTGTGCCTGTCCTTCCTCCCCACCCTTAATAATTTTTTAATCTGTTAGTCAACTGGTCAATCTGATTTAACAGAGGGAAAGAGCCTCCAGGAGTGATTATAAACATCCTGAGTAGGGAAGATTTTTTGGGTGGAACTTGCACCTTACTAGAAACCAGATAAGCCCAGCTGTGAAATGCAAATGCTTCAGAGTCCAAAGTTAGAGAGCCCAGCCTTTGAGAGTTCTGGAAGAGCAGGGATACTAGCCTAGTATCAAGCCTCTGTGTTTAAAAAATAAACAAATACAGCTTTTGGCAAACTTGAATATCAGGTGAATCCATCAACAGATTCAGGAGGACAGTAAATCACCTAACTCAGATAGCAGAGGAGTGAAACTTTGATAGTGAGCTTTAAAGTCTCCAGGCAGCCAAGCAGGAGTTGCTGAAACTTGGTATTTTCAAATATTGAGAACACATGACTGTTATGCAGAATTCAAAATTATTCTGAAGTGTAACATAAAACCTCTCTCCAATTTCCTAATCTGAGAAAACAGATTTCAATCACACTTGAAAAACAGAGGACAAAGAGGATCCCGGCAGAACTTCCTCAGGCCTGATCTGCATATTGAGTTGTGCAACAGCTTGATTGCTGCCCTACCAGCTGGAGATTTCTGCTTTCTATGGGGTGAGATCAGGACATGAAATGATTTGTGTCAGTGTTATCACTGCAAACATTCAGGCACAACCTTTTGTTTTAGAAGATGTACAAAACTGCTTTTGGAAACACGTAACTTCTTTTTTCTTTTTTTTTTTTTTTTTTTTTTTTTTTTTTTTTTTTTTTCTTTTTTAAACTGTGCTCTTTCCCTGTTCTTGGCAGCTCTTTGGACAAAAAGCAGAGTTGTTTCGGTTATACCGATGTTGCAGGAGAGTAGAAAGAGTTCTTGCATTTGAATGCTTCCCAGCAGTGGAGAATTTTCAGCCAATTGTAGGGAGTGAAGGTCAGGTCTTCAGCTGATTTCTTTTGGATTCAGTGACACTTTACACGTGCACTGAGATACTCAACATGTTTGACACCC
Organism: Mystacornis crossleyi; assembly: GCA_013400655.1. Lineage (NCBI taxonomy): Eukaryota > Metazoa > Chordata > Aves > Passeriformes > Timaliidae > Mystacornis > Mystacornis crossleyi. The sequence continues at coordinate 2,667 of VYZQ01043566.1, forward strand.
TTGGCATGTTGTTGTGAATAAGAACTGAAGGGTGTTTTCCTTCTGAAACAATCCACTTAAATGTGGCAGTATTAAACCATTTTGGTAACAGGTTAGTTGCAATATTTTTCCCTTTCTTCAAGCTGGTATTTAAACCTTTTCCCTTCCCCTTACAGTTATGTGTTCTTTATGCCTGAAGAGAATTGCACCTGCACCTCCACAAGTGTGAAGGTGGAATAGCAACATTTTGAAGGAGGAATTGGTAGGAGAAAGGAGGTGAGAGGATTTAGGGTAGGGCAAAACCCCCAAAATAAGCTAGCAACAAACCAACAAGGTTTTCTCAGAGACTTAAGGTCACACTAAGGTGTTTCATATGGGCTGCATAAAACTGTGCTCCAGATCCTAAGACAAGGTTGGTAACTCAGCTTTCACATAGGAAAAAACTGTTTTTCAAGACTCAGGGTTGTGAGGACGGCACACAAGTGCATAGACCAGTCAGGATCTGTGCCTTTCTGAGTGGGGAAACCAAATGAAAACAAACACTGTAGGGGGTTGGAACGTCTCTATTCATTTTATCCCTGAAGTCTGCTGCTTTGAGCAATGACCTGCTTCAGTAACACTCCTACACAATGTTCCTCAATGAGGCTTCTGGTCCTCTGCAGTACGATCAACAGAGACCACCTTGAATTGGCACTCAAGGGAGCAGGGAAGGAATCCTTCCTTTCCTGTGAAAGCCCAAGTCTTACACTGACTCAGCTGAGCTCTGTGAAGGGCAGACAGAGGAGTGTGGTGGGTTCAACTCAAGAACCACACTAGTGAAGCTGCTTCAACACCTACAGCTTTAAGTAAGGGAGCTGCACAGAGGTAGGACTCAGGTTATTTGTCAGACACATGAAATCACCATATCTTTCTGCGATCAATCATTTCGGTGTAGCTCTGTGGAAACTGTTTAAGATCCCTGGGATCCCTGGCAGAGCTCATGGTGTCCTTCACCGTGACTTCATGTCCCTGTACAGCTTGTACAGCTTTAGAGACAAATGCTATCTTTGTGGTGCCCTCCCATGTTTAAATAACTGGCCTGGGAATGTGCCCTAAAGTTTCTGCTAAACCAGAACTGTGGATAGTTAGAGCTGGAATTAAACCTGCGTATCCTTTTGGGTTTCATTTTCTCTCATGACATGGCGTAGTACTCTTAGAGCAAGGTTGTGAGGTTGCCTTGGAGATGGAGGGCTTAGCCACGGGGCGAGCTGTCACACAGAAACGTTCCCATTAGCCAGGGTAACTGTGAATGCTTTCCACAAACAACTGAGTGAAGTGAAGTGACAAAAAGCTTATGAAACGGTCACAGGGGAATTGCATAAACTGGGGTCAGATGTTCATTTTGAGACTGTTCCATGACCGAGGAGTTTCGCAGCTGGGTGACGAAAGGAAGCGGGAGGTCAGCTGGTCTTTAGTTGTTATAACAACAACCTGTTATGTTTCTCAGGCAACAGAGATGCCCACAGCAGTGGCAGGATGGATCAGGAGGATGATTTCCTCATTTCCTGGAATAAGGTTTGAAAGCCGTGAATATTCTTCTGCTGGTAGAATTTGAGATTTCGGTCTCTGTAAGTGGCAGGATCTAAGCACTAATACACCATAATGCAGCATTTGAGTGGATCAGCAGGAAGACTTTAGGAATGCACCATCCATTTAGCTGACTTGTAAACAAGTGAGTGGAAAAAAGGACAGAGAAAACCCACATATTTGCTGCAATATCCATCTGAAAAAAAAAAAAGAGAGAGCAAACTATGCATCACCTTTATTCCTAATGTTTAGTTTATATCTTCCAAGGGAAAACTGGCAAATGACCGGCTATGAATAATGTACCCATGGGGAAAGTTTGTTTCTAAACATGAACAGTTAGTGCCTGGCTTATGTCTGGGTGGGTATGCTGGCTATTTCATAAAGATTTCATTCTAGTGAGGCAACCACATAAAAGAATTTCTTTGGAGGAATTCAAGGTGAGAATATCTTTATTTTGCATCAACACCAACACCCTTAATGCAGCAGAAGTGAAATGCAGAAATTAACCTTTCTCCTTCATCTCTCCCATGCCCTGCACTATGTCTGAGCCCCTTGCAAAGTCTAACTGAAATGATATGATCATTTGTATTTCTAGCTGCTCCAGATTGGCTCAGTCAGTTAAATGCTGGGCTTTTCTGCCACAGCATGCAGGCAGGACAGAGAAAAGGTTCGGGCTAAAGTTATAGTGTTGTAGTTTTGGAAAAGATACTGCTGGAGTAAGAGCTGCAAACAAAGAAAACCTAAAACGTTTCCTTCAGCTTTGGGAGTCAGAAAAGTGAGGGAACCTGAAGGTGTGGCTCTCATCAGAGAAGCTAAATCCAATTACATAACAGCAGAATTTGCTTGGAGTTTCTTTGGGTTTTTTTATATGCACGCCTAGGTCTCTCATCTGAACCATACGAACCTTAAGGAATCCCAGACGCTTTTCAGTTCCTGCAGCCCTGAGGACCCCCTGTGCCCCTGCACTGCAGTGCCAAATACATATTCTCCTTCACTCTCTTGGTCCTTTCCAGTGCTGCAGTTTGGAAGTAATGGCTTTTGGCAAAGGAGTTAGCCTGATTCATCTGAACTCAACTCTCTATGAGAAGGAATCTGAGAATGGCCTTTGTGTCTACATCTGAGAGAGGCAATATATTATATTATATATGGAAAGCCCTTATTCATGCCTATGTAAATCAGGAATAATTCTCTTTAAATTGGGTGCCACTGAGATGACTATCAAGTCTTGAGAATTCCCAATGTACAGAATATTTTATGCTGTGGTATAGTCAGGGCCAAAAAAAAAAAAAAAAACCACAGCAAGGCTTAGGTAGTTAGAGAAATGCTTTCCTAACAATTCCCACCAAAAAGTTCTGTTAAAAAAGCAGTTAAGGTTGCCCCAGGGCGAAACACACCCACACAAGAAATGACAGGTTAGGGGAACCTTCCCTGCATAAGCTATGCTGCACACCTCCTGTTAACCACTCCCAGTGACAGACTCCAATCCCCAACAAGAAGCTCCCCTTGTTCTGCAGGATAAAGAAACAAACTACCTCCTACAAGCTTCAGTGCAAAACCCTCTAGCTTTTGTAACTAACATTAGTGGCTGGTGCATGTGGAGAGTCAATGGTGATTATAGGAGGAAAATGGAGATTAGGTGCCCCCTGAGCATAGGCTCTGTTGGTACTGCTGGTCTCAGAGACCTTCTGTGACTTCATCAGACTCTTTTTTGTCTGTGGTTGGCCACTCCACTTAGTAGACTCCTTTCACAATGCAGAGCTGAAGAGCCATCTGTTGCTTTTTATTAGACTGGAGAATGAGCTATTTGATATACTTACACCAGAGTAAATCTTGTTCCCTTGCTGCAAAAATAGCGACATCTGTACCAGGTATTTGTATGCGGCTTCTTCTAAGGGATTTATTCCCAGCTGGGCCAGAAAGGATTTTATACGAAAGGTGTTTTGTCACCCAACACTATGGGGTGGAATGATGACGATGCAAAGTTGTAATTACAGTTAAAGCTTTTTTTTTTTTAAACAGAATTTTAGGATTGGCATAGCATACAATTCTGTGACCAGAATAGAACAGAATTTTTTTAATCAGAATCAGCATATCACAATTTTCTAAGTAGCTTAGCACAAAATTTGTATCACAGGTTGGCTTACAGTTCCTAATCACGTGGATGCTCTGCAGAATGGGTCAAATCTTAATACTTGGCTTGCAGTATCAATATAATAATCATAATATAGAATAAAAATGTGGAAAAATATGAATCACTCACTCAGAAATTGGGGGAAGCAGATGATGGTGGAGGTATCCCTGACCACTGGGATATCATGGGTTTTGCTGTCCAGCAGCAACTGTGGTCGAAGACCCACTTTGGTCTCATAACTGCTTGATTTTACAGACAGTGCTCTGTGTTCTGCCACACTTCCCTGGTTTGTGATGGTATCATCACAACCGGGGTGCCTGGGACCTTCAAGGCTGGTAAGGAAGGGAGAAGTCAGCCCAGTGCCCAGGAACCTTGAGGCTGATAGGGAAGGGGGAGAAGAATTCTGTCTGATGAATGGGACCTTTAAGACCTGATGAAGAAGGAAAAGATGATACATGACCAGTTTTGTCACAGAGAATGGCCATTTGCCTTTTGAATTGGCATTAGTTAAGCTAACTGTATTATGAGGGGTTGAGAACAGGGGATGCCAGTTACAGACTGGTATTGAAGAAGCCTTTGCTTCAAAGTGTGTTGGTGGTCTTCCATCTACTTTCCTACATAGCTCTATACCTTCCCACACCTAGTGGCTACTTTCATCCAAGTTTCTTCTGCTCAAGTGGGTCACGGTGACCAGTACTGGCAGGTTTCACCTGGTTGTTTAAATGCTAACACAGAGTTAATTCTGCCTTTTTATAGCCAGGTGCTCTGGAACAATGTTTTGGCATCACACTAATAGGCTTTATCTGCTGCCTCTGTGCCACAGGGAGCTTATGAGTCTTCTCATACTCTGCAGAAAGGTAAATCTGTGCTGGTCCAGGCACAGAAAGCAGAATTTTTATGCTTGGTCTCAGAGGAGGATTTTGACACAGCTGCATCAAAACAAAGACACAGAGTTGCCTCAAAACAAAGAACTAAAGATGAGTAGAGGAAGTACAGTTGTGTTACAGACCTTTGTCCCTTCGAAATGCGCTGGAGATGAGGTAGTAGTCTAACAATGTCATTTTGTGTCATGGGTGATGACCTTGAAGACACCGAGGACTGAAAACCTCCTCATGGAAACTTACATACTCTAATGCTGTGACTTGGTCACAAGGCTGTTACTTAAGCAGGTGTCTCCAAAATTCAGGCCCTGCTCTTCCTGAATGCTGTGCTGTATGATCAGCTCTGACCTGGAAAACAGAAATCATATTAAAACTGTACTCATTACAGACTGAACATTTTATAGTTCTGTTACAGCGTGAAGGCCCCAGAGAGCAAATTAATAAAGGTTTTATATGCATTTATACCATCACCTTTAAAAAGTCAGCATGAAGTTTTTATTTTCTATCCTCCAGGAAAATCCATCAATTCCAACAAATTCCAGAGAATCAATACTTGTTTAGAAAACTGTAATAACTGAAACATAAATCCCATGCACTTTAAATGCCTCTATTAGAGGTTTCTAAGTTTACCACAGGCTGTGCGGTAAGGGTAATGAACAAAATAGGGTGAGCTTGGAGCATGGGTCTTTTGAGGATACCTATACATGACGTGCATATCTCTACTCACTGGTCCAAGAATATGATATCAAAATGGGTGAAATAATTTCTTCGTTCCCATCACAAGAATACATCCCATATGGAAGTCATCAGTATCAATACTAAGCTTCCCTGTAAGCCCTTTTGAGCCACCCTTATTAAATATACATTACACATACACCTGTGCAAGTTGAAGTCTTGGAAGAACATGTCTATTTCCCAGAAATCAAAGTGCTTCCAATGCGGATGCCTGTGGGGGGGACAGTGATCATAAAGCAGCCAGAGAGCCAAAGGAATGCTGAGATTTCAGAGCCTGCGTGATTACCCACAGCTGTACAAACAGTACAGTGGAGAAAACAGACTGACCTTGGCCATGTTTTGAGAGTGCCTGATAACCAGGTCCTTCAACAAGCCCTGTTTCAACATGAAGAGGAAAGAAGAGACGGTGACCCTGAGGAACAGGAGGAAGCACAATAATGACTAAAGCAGCAACATCGCAAGTCAGCAGCTTGAACATCTTCAGCGGACTGGTCTGGGACAAAACTGGTCAGTGATGACAGATATCTGCCTTATGTACCTGGCAGCATGAGAAGTGGATTAAACCAGATATATGACAGCAATATCTCAAGCATGAGTAGATGGCACACTTCAAAACATGAATCATTGTGCTTTGACCATGCCAGAAATATCCATGGCAGAGAAATTTTAGTCTGTTTCCAAGAATTTTGAAATAGAATTTTAAAAGCAGAGAGTGTTTTGGTGTTTTTCCAAATCCACAGGGCCATGGCTATCTTTTTCCAGCTTATTAGTGCCTATATCCTACTGTATAGAGAGAACATTGAGGGGGCCTATACTAGCAAATAATTGCCATGCTCATCTCACTGACCTCCCTTTCACCCTTGCAAACAGGTATTTTCTTTGCTGTTTCTTCACATGTCTGGGGAACACACCCTCCAACACTTCAAAAACAAACACTATCACTGGGCTGGCCATCAGCATCCCCTCTAACTCTTATCTTGGGCTGTGTCCCTCTAGGGTTGTTAAGTTACATGCTTAACCTCAAGGCATCTCTCTCCCCTCCCTGCAGTGGACAAAACACAGTGGATCACCTAACTGGTAGAGATGTTTGGCCCATAAATGACAGAGGCTTGATTCAGGATCAAAGCTAAAAACTAAATTCTTCCAGAATATCCCACACCTCAGAGCAGGCTGCGGGGATGATCCTCAGAATGGTTGTAGGAGACAGCTTGAGGACTGAAGGAAACCTTAGCTTTGCTGAGCTGGAAAACTGAGCATTACACAATACTTGTTTTTCTCACCTTTTGAATTCTGCCCTTGCAATGTGCAAATCCTTAGGCATCCCTGTGTTCACTGCCATCCAGCATCCTGGTAAGCAGAAAATTAAAAAAAAAAAAAAACGCAAAACACAACAAGGGCAGTGAGAAGATGGAAGAGCATCAGAAGGTGAAGGTCACTATTCTGTCACTTAGTAATTCGTGGAGGACGCCCCTCCTAGCACAGGCAGTATGAAAGTGTTTCCCTGTTAAGGCTTCATCTATAGCTGCTGCCAGCTTGGCAGGGAAAGCAGCTCTCTGATGAAAACAAATTCCCGTGTTCCCATGACATTGAGTTGCTCCTGCAACACTGCAGCTGTCAAAAACCTTGAGTGACTCCAAGGAGAAACTGCATTTACCCTGGCTGTTTTGCTCTCCCTTTTCAAACACTAATTTTATATTCTACAGTCAGCCAAGCAACTCTTTACAAATTTTACAACCCATTCTCCCAAGAGCCTGAAGGCACAAAGCATTCACACAGTACAACCTGAGAACTAAAGCATAAAATATATGAAAACACAGAAAGCCTGTATGGACAGTCCTGAATAAGGTCAGTGAATCTGCCTACATCTTCATGAGTAAACACTCACCTGACTGATAACTTAAGAGTTAAAACCAGATCACATTAAAAGCTGATGAAGGCACAAGTAGGCATAGCATATTATTTAGATCTGCCACACAAAAATCCTGCATCTGATTTACGAGAAACTGTATGGAGCATGTCCTCACCAGATTATCCACCAACTGTTATCAAGAGCTTTAGAGCAAATTTAGAGAATGAATAACTACAAATTGTATGTAATGAGTAGCTGGGAAACAGGATAAGATGCAAGATGGGTCTTTCAAAACTACATCATGCCAAACTAAGCAATTACCCTTCTTAGATGTGCTTAACTCAATCCCTCTTTAGGGAGAGGTAACATGGTCTGTTTCAACTATTGGACTTCAGTAAAGCATTTGATTCAGTGCCACAACTTTGGTAATTAAAAGGCAAACTGAAGAAGATGGAGATTAGTCAGCAAACTGTAAAGCAGTGAGGAACTGCCTTAAGGGAAGAAGACAAGTTGCATTGGAAAGGTGCTGTGCTGGGATGAGGGGGTTCCACAAATACCAGTCTTAGGACTTTCGATATTTTTACTGACAGTTTAGATATTGAAAAAAAACCCAGGAGTGTTGTGAAACATGACTGATATGTGATGAAATCTGTCAACAGTAGACAGCTGGAGGGTGTTGCTGGTATGCAAAAACTTATGGATATCACAGGCAGAGATCCCTCAGAGATGAAATTATACAAATAGAGTCAAATGGTGTAGTAAAAATCAGACAGAAAAGCAGTAGAAATTATTCTAATAGCATTGTGGAAAAACACTGGAGAAACTCCATCTGGAATACTGTATACCATTCCAGTTAGATCTATTTTCAGAAAGCACTCAGACTGGAAGAGGTGCTGTGAAGACATATCCAGGAAAGTTACAGGGTATAGAAGGCCTGTTCTACAAGACACTGGAAGAACTTCAGCAAAGCAAAGGATGAGAGAGCTTACGATTTCTCAACATAAGCACTGTGGGGGGACAGGAGGGAAAAAGTCAAACAGTTCAACTTGAAGGACAATCTGACTCAAAAATATTTGACTGCAAGCTGGTCATCAACAGACCAAGTCTTGAAATCAGAGGGAAGTTCCTAGTTACCAGAGGCATGACCAAAAAGGCTACCCACAGGGGAAGACAGCAGCAAATGTTGCTGCTTTTCAGTATGAGATCTCTTTAGTTTCAAAGAACTTCTACCACACGGCTGCCTGCAGCGACCCAGGCCAGGGCTCCACGGAATCAATTCCCATCTCTGTCCCTGGTCCTGTCCTCACAGCAGGTGGTGTCCCAGGAAGGTGTTCCTCAGCTGTGGTCTTACACAAGCGTGTGTCTCACTGGTTGCACAGACTTGAGAGGCAGATCTTTGAACCTCTGTCTCCCAGCCCACAAGGAAGGTCACTCCCTTTTCTCACAGTGGTGTGCAAAATACAAAATCCTCTTCTATTTCTCCAGCTGCCAGTTTTCCAGAGGCGTTCGTCATTTTGATCTTAGGCAGCAGTTAAACAGCTCATTTCTCCAGCCCAGGTGCTTCCTCCGACGACAGGAAACGAGCAGGCTCTGAGGCAGGCAGGTTGCCGAGCCCCTGTGCAGTGTTTCTGCCCCTGCCCCTGCACTGCTCCCTGCCCCGCCCCGGCACTGCAGCGTGCCCTGCTCTTGGCTGTGGCAGCACAAGTGTCTGTGGGGACCTGCCTGAGCCAGCACCTGCTCTGTCCAAAACATGTGTGCCAGTGCAGTTGAAAGGGAGGGGCACACAGGCTCCCGGGGAGAGGAGAAGGAAGGAGAGGCACGCAGCTACTGTTGATTATCCATGTTATGGCTACACATCCATAGGGCCTTTCCCCATAGGGGGAAAGAACTGTGTATTTTGAAAGGTTCAACATTATCTTTTCTGGACTCAACTACTTTAAAGCCAGCATGTTGACCATGATGGACAGTCAGGTGCTAAAGAACAACACAGAAGTGCTCTTTCGTATTTTTGGACTGCAAAGCCTCATTCTTGGAAGAAGAAGTGGAGGAAAGTGAGGGTCAGGCAATAGGACTGTAAGCTCTATCAGTTGTACCAACTCATCTGGATTCCCTTAGACCCCCAAAGCCATTGTTTATCTCTTGGGGACTGGCTTTCTCTGTGATCATAGCAATGCACACTTTCAGCACCACTGCTCTGACATGCAGATGCACCTGCCTCTCCTTCCCAACCTTGAGGCTGACCACCAGGAAAATGCCCTTTGTCACTTTGTCACTGCTGGCCATGCCAAGTTTACTAAACCATCACCATTTTTATTCAGCATTGTACTGGCCTTGCGAGAACTGGAACTTTTCCAAATACTTCTTGAAGCCACCTCCTTCTCTGCTCTTCTTGCTGACAGTGGCTTTATGTGGCCAGATGAAGGAGTGCCCTGCACCCCAGGAAAGCAGGGTCTGCTGGGAAGGTTAAAGCTGACTTTTCCTTTGCACATGCTGGCTTCAAGAAGGTGCACAGAACTTGTCCCTAGCTGCAGCTCATGTGAATGTCAGCTCTACTTGAACCCAGGTGTCCCCTGGGTTTTGAGAAGCGGATCTTGCCAGTTTTCACAGAAAGCATTAACAGGGAACACACTGTGAGCAAGCTTGTGGAAGGCAGAGAATATGGGACAGGGCTGTTTTAAATTTCTGTTACCACAGTATAATCTTGGCCTGGGTCCAAGGTTTCTCAAAACTGCCCAGTACCTACTCTAATGGTGATAGTGTTCAGAGGTAAACCTGTTCCTATGCAGGTGGGACAGACAAATGTCACAATAAATAGTTCAGCAGTCCATCTTTAGAGCACAGCCCCAGCACATAGACAGAAAAGTTGCTATTTCGCCCGCTCCTTTATATGTTGGCCCTGATGTCCCAGTCTGACTGACCTTTCACTAGTGTGCAACCTCTGAGGGCTATTTTCATCCTAGTGTAAATCAGCAGAGCTTCAGAGCTGCCATCACAGGAGGTTCTTACCTCATGTGGACTATCCCAGCACAACCTTCCTCCAGAGCACACCTCTGGGCAGGAGACTACAGCATCTGCTAAATGCTGACTACTGCTGGCTGTGGCTGTTCCCCCTAACAGAGGAATCCTGAGCCAATCATTTAGAATTTCCCTCTTCCCTTCCTTAAGAGAGGCCCCAAACAACTACCAGTATCTTCCCTTCAGGCAGTGTTTCTGCCACCCTGCTCCCTCACTGCAGCCAGTGAGGAGGTGAGCAGCGCAGTTCTCTGCGATTGTCTGTGGTTGAGAGAGAGGGAGGTGCCTGCAGAAAGCAATTTACCCCTCCTAAAATCTTAACCACGTCTCTCTCCAAGGAAGTGCCCAGGACGACTTTGCTCCTGACTTTGATGCTTCATTTAGACACCTAAAATGAGGTGTGGATAAATCCACACCCTTCTGCTTCTCGCATGATGTTTCACAAGCAGAAGTGTTGTAATTCTCCTGCTTGTTGCTGTCAACCACTAATGTTAGGTAGGATGTTAGATAAAGTAAATCCTCCCACGTTCTGGCAGAGCTCCTTCCTCCAAGTGACATAAATGATCATTTTCATCTTGCTTCGCTAGATATTCAATGTTGCGTAGTGCAAAGGATGCGTATTTTCATGTTTGGCTGTGATCAATAACACAGTTCCTATCTATGGTAACAACAGCCCACAACACTGAGGGTTTGGATCCTATGTGGTTGTCAAAATGGCTGTGTTTTGTAATCAATAGCCTGAGAGTCTTTCTCAGAAAGATTTGCACTGCATGATCAACAGCAACAGTAGTCCAAGCCAAACTGATGAAAGAGACAGTTAATCCCAAAGAGCCAAATCCCTGGAATGTGCCCTGCTCTGGGAGGGCATCACTCAGCTACGTGCATACAGCTGGGTATGTCTGGTGTAGCTGAAGCTGGTAGTTAGCCAGAGGCCTGGGGCTTGGTGTTGGGGTTTTTTGCCATTTTTCGTGGGTTTTTTTTAGAGTAAGAAGAACATCCACGGTTGTTCCACAGGAAAAGAACAAATAATCTACCTACATGGAATAAATGCAGTTGTCCTTGTTTCCTCCTTGCTTACTTTCACTTTCTGCTAGTGTAATTTGAGTGACAAGATTTTTCCAAACACCAAATTGGGATAAACTGTAGTTGTGTGCAACAGATGAAGGGGAATAACCAGCAGACTTTTAACGAATCAGGAATATGTGCACAGGGCAGATACTGAATGCATAAACTTTGCACTGTTTTACAAAAACAGCCAAAGGCACAGGTAGAGCCCTACAGCTGCAGGGTGTCTGTGCTTCACTTCCCACTCGCCTCGTCCCCTTGAGGCAGCTACCGCTGAGCTGTGACAGCTAAGCTGCCTATGAAGCAACTCCTAAACCACTTAAAGTTTCCAACCTGACATGTTAAAGCAAACTCCCCTCATCCAAGCAGGGGAGTGAAAGGAAGCCCACGGCATGATTCTTCAGGAAGGTAAAACACCCCGAGTGACACATCCCCTGGTGTCTGAGGAGGACCATTTCCACATATGAATGGCAGTGGTTTGCACCTGCTTTGCCCAGATGCACATGCCTACACCCTGCCTAGTGCAGTGAGAGACACGCTCTGAGTCACACTCAGTGCAAAGTCAGGTCTGAGCTGACCACATGTGAACACCTGCCAGAAGCCAGCCTGTGAAACAGGCTTTCCTCACCACTGAGCCTATGAACCTACACACACCCTGGCAATGAAGCACCATCGCTAAAAAGCATCCCAAACGTAAGAGGAAACGGCAGTGACAGTCAAAACTGGAACCACATGAAACTGCACACATAGGGCATATCACCTACGGTGTCTGAGCATCACTTAGCTGCATGCAAAACTGCTGACTGACAAGTGCAAAGGCCTGAATTAAATGGGTTTTAAGGTGAAGTCCAGTCACTGGCTATCTGCACGTTCCTAGGCTGCTGCAATATAAAGTGAAATGGGTCGGTGTTGATCATAAGTGAAGGTACCAAAACATGTCAACCCCTTGTGTGATGCTTGGTAGAGCTGACCCAGGGAATGTTGCATTTCCAGGAAACTGGTTGGATTTGGCTGGCCAAAGCCATTTCTCTTGGCTCCCCAGATGAACTGGCAAAGTTGACTTTTGCCAGTGCAAGGATAAAAGGCCAGGACTGGGACTGGCTCTTACCACTCAAGAGAACATAGAAATGGTCAAGCTGTTACAGGGAGCTGACAGAAGATCTTGGAGAGTTGGGTATGCTGTCCTAACAGCATCACAAAAGGCAGAAATAGCTGAGATGGGAGCAGGGCAGTACATTGTATCCTCGCATTCTAGCTTCCCAAGCTCTGGTCTATCTAAAATACCTAGGAAGGCGGCACCACCATTTCAGCTCCTTACTTTGCCACCAGTGACAGCCAGCTTAAGTGAGCACTCCCCATGTCTTGCTGCCTCAAGGCCCAGAAACAGCTTCATTTCTCCTGGTGGAGGGAAGATAGTGCTTTTATTTCTCTGTCAGGCTTAGAAAAGCCATAACATAGCAGAGCAGACAGGAGAGCCCAGATAAAGGAGAAGAGCACAGGCTGAGTATGGGGCCAGGTGCCCAAGCCACCCATTTACCTACAGATAACCTGGCATGCCCAGCTCAAGGCACCTGAGCGCTGAGTGGAAACTAAAACGTGGGGCTGGGAAGTCGTGTAGCTGAGAGGGATTTCCATGGCTGTGCCCTACGAGCTGTAAGCTCCTACTGCTTACGTGCTGGGAGGGACAGAGCTCCTCCTGCCTGGCACAGAGCTGCCTCAGCCCGGGGCTGCGTGCTGCCCAGCTCACACCTTGGCCCCACTTGGATTCACACATGCCACACAATGCCTTCACACAGATATATTTATCAAGCTAAAAAAAGTTCTGGTTAGCTGTTGTGTCGGCTGTGAGGCCAAGTTGCACTATCTAGGAAGGAAAAAGAGGCCACCTGGAGCTGTAAAAATCTCACAAGCCTGTGAAGTAAGGAGGGCGGCATGCTGGTGGGAGGTTGGACATTTACTGGAGTGGAAGAATTCCAATACAGAAATGATTCATTTTCACTGCACGGTCCCTCCCCCAACCATAAAACATAATTTTCTTTTTTACATATTTCCTGGAATATGTGATTGTACTAGAAGAGCACTTTATGCTCCTGTTATGAAAGGGAATCCAGTCCAGTGGGACAAAGTCATTCTTGGAATAACTTTCAATGAAATCAAGAGTTACAACTCGACTGACTCTGGTGTAACAAGTCCTCAGGATATTGGTGGCTGCTGCAGTCATGTTTTCGTAGGCAGTCTGGATCTACAAGTTTTCCTGGTATAATAATTGCAGTAAGAACTGTGAGGTTTTGTAACCAAACTCGTTTATGCTGGCAAAATCCCTTCTCTGGATGATAGAGAGATGACTTATACCACTTAATTTCTTCCAGTTTTTACTTGGGAATTGCTGTTCTATTATGAAATGTCTTTATGCTGTCTGCACAGTGGGTGTGAATGATTACTTCTGTGTTGTAACAGTATCCTTTTCTAGCACAGAGAAGCTAAATTGTCTAAACTATTTTATTTTGTATAATGCAAATATTAGAATATGGTTGGGGAAGAAAGAAACTACTATCTCAAAACAAAATAGATTGATGCCCCCACAATAGCCTGGAAGGCAAATTCTGTGTGACAGTAAGAGAACAGAATTAACCAAAATAATCTAGAATATTTTCTTTCATTATTTTTATCAGGGTAGGGATATTTATTTCCTAAGCACTCTGTATAAACATCTGCATGCACTTATAGCCTGTATATGTCTATTTTCATTTCTAGGATCCAAGTTAATCTTGTTTGCAGCATGCAAAGAAATTGAGCAGGATATGATACCACTTGAGGTCACCCCCACTTGGAAGTGCAGCAGCCCTGCAGTATCACTGCCTGACCAGCCCAAGGGGCAGTGGGACACCCGCAGACTTGCCAATGCCAGTTTGACTGCAGATGGTCTAGGGAACTTCTGGGAAGCAGATGTTCCCTGAGGCATCTCCTGAAAGTGAAAGGGAGCATGATAAAGAGAACAAAGTTGAGGGAATAAAAATCTAAGTATGGGGAAACATGGGGCATCTCCTTGAAGGTGGGATTTCACCTTGTATTTTGTCCTGGAAAGAATGGAGATAGGCTCTGAAAGTTCTTAAAGGAAAGATAAGCAGGTGTGTTTGATGGTTTAAAATCAGTGACACTCAATCTGTGCTTGTAGAGAGCAGCTCTACAATATTTGCACATGTATGGCACACACCTTAGAAAAGCTCCAGATCAGTACCATAGTGTTCCTTAAAATAAGCCCCAGAGATAACTCACACATCTCAGTAGAGATGGGAACGCTGATGAAGGACAAAGAGTATGTAGGATCTAAAAGGGAAGAAGGGGCTTTGAGGTACCTGAACTTGCAGATTGCTTCTGAGTGGCCCACTGTGGGTTAGAATAATGAAAAACAGGCCCTTTGTCCCAAAGGCTCCCCTTGACAACCTGTTTCTTGAGGCAACTCGGAGCTCACAGCAATTAGGCTGTGGGTGGGAGGAATTGGCTCTGGGGTTGTCGGGGCTATTCTGGCACCCTGTAGCTGGCTTTTCCCAGGGCTCCTCACTCTCCTGCCCATCACAGGACTAATGCATAACCTTGATGCGACAGCAGTGGGGCCTTGGGACACCAGGAAAGGTGCTGCTGGAAACAAACAGCCAGTGCCAGTGATTCAGTGGCCTGCAGCTCATTTGCAGTGAGGCCCAAGGGGCGTGCTCCTTCCTGCGGCAACCTGGGGCACAGCAAAGTCACTCCACCCATTGTGCACGTGCAAGGAAGCCCATCTGCATGTACAGAGAAATACCATCAGCCACAATATAAATAGACTTGTATAAATTGGGTTGAATTCTTCTCTTAATGAGGAGGTAAGGAGGTCAATGAAAAGGGGTGACAAAGCAGCAAGCAAAGAAAACAACCTTTGCAGCAGCCCTGTGAATGTGTATGCAGCTGCAGGGTCAATGAGTGGGTGTCTCACAACCAGAGAAAGGATGTTGCAGCAATCAAGGTATAAGAGAAGGAGAGTCTGGCACAGTTTGGGCTACCAGGCTGGCTAAAAAAAAGGACTGTATCTTGTAGATGTTATCCAAAAATAGCCAGCAAGACTAAAAATAGCATGGATATATCAAGGTCTAAAAAGAGATCAAAAATGAAGCCCATAAAGATTGTAAGTCATATGAGATGCGTAACTTTACAGCTTGTAAAAGACAGTGATGAAAACTAAATTATACTAATTCACACTACCTAGTTTCAATCTCCAATCACCTGAGCCAAAACAAGTAGACAGCTTTATTTACTGTTTTTTCATTTTTTCTGGGATGTACAAACTGAAGGCGCTGTATGCCAGACCTCCCATGCTCCTCATATACAGACCATGTTTCTTGCTTGCACAGGCCTCTCTCTTCTGCCAGCACCTCAAGCATGTGCTTTGGTGGCTACCTCAAAAAGTGCCCGGAGGAGCACATTCTCCCTGAAAAGGGGAGAAGCAAGAAACTGTGTCTGGAGGAACAGACTGTGTGAATCCCGCTCTGCAGGTCAGACATCTGCTTCAGGCTTGCAGGGTTTTGCAAAGTTTTTTATGTGCCACCTTCTCTTGCCAGTGGGTTAGGATGCCCACCAAATGAGGCTGGTGTCCTGGTCTTGAACAGAGAGCAGCAGATCTGACTAAGAACAGGGACCAGCAGCTTACACAGGCAGCTGCCTGGCAAGTCTTGGCACCACCAGGGGTGTAGCCAGCTGCCTGGGGGCATTTTAGACTTTAGTTACAGACCCAGGACCCTTAGTTAAGCGTATATCCCGCTAAGATACTCTAGCCTTTCATCTGATTTAACCCTCCATCCCTGCTCAGGGGTATTAAGGGTTTAGTTCAGCATTTGCAACAGGACCCAGATAGAATAAGAGCTTAAGGTGAAAGAACAAGGTAAGCAGAGGGGCTGCAGCAGAGGCTGATCCTTGTCCCATCTGGGGAACAGCACAGAGCCCTGTCATTTTTGCTGTGTGCTGCTGCAAGCACTGGACATGAGCTGGCTCAGCACGAGCAGACCACGCTCAGTCTCAGGAGAGACCAGGGCAGCCACGGGAGGGGCAGGCAGGCTGCTGGGGCAGCTGCAACACCCCCTGGGGCAGCATGGGGAGAGGAAGGGAGAGAACATCTCTACTCAAAGCCCTGCTCGTGCAGTGTGTCTGCAGCCATAGCCTGTAAGCAGCCATACGGACCGGAGCAGGCTGGAAACTCCAGACTTCTGCCAGCTGTTGTAAGTGTCAGTACCCCAGCCCAATCCCACCCTGGCTGTTGCCATTCTCCTCCTAACCACCACTACCCTCCCAGGTTTGTCAGCAAAACTGCTTGTACATGCTTCCCCTGGTCCTCTGGAACCAAAGTGAGCCGTGCTAGCTCAGGCAGCTGAAACGCAAGGTCTGCCTGTATCTAGTTCAATGCTAGTAAATAGGTCAAGGAAAGCTGGCGGGGGGTGTGTGTGCTTGAGTGCTGGGTGAGTGGTAATCTCCTCAGCCGACAAACCTGGAGTTTACAGACAGACTTAGGCACCTCTGTGCTGATCCGCCCCATGCACCCAGGAGCTGACTTTGGCTTGTGTTCCGTGCAAGCTACACCAAGAGGGAGAGTCTGGTCAGAGGAACTCCAGATGTGCCCAACACATTTTCATCCCTACATGCTCCTTGACTGCCTCTTTTCCTCCACTGGCAGTCATGGGGAAGGTTCCATGTAGGTTCCATGCTCCAGCTGAGGTCAAGCAGAGCCACACAACCCTGCACACACTGCCAGGGGCACAGTCCCTCCCTCCTGGAACAACAGGGTGTGAAAGCAGGGGGTGAAATGGGTGTGTGAAAGAGGGAATGTGAAAGCATTCCCTCTGCCTCAGCAGACAAGAGCGTGATGCCACTGAGCTGCTTTCTCACAGCAGCAGCTTTCATGCCCCTAGTTGCTTGTAGCTAGTGAGAAATGGTTTTGGTGATGCTTTAAATGGCCAGATCTTGACTACTGGGGCCTAGCAATGCTCTCCTCCTGCATGTAATACATGTCCTGTGGTGTAGATGGGTTTGGGGTTGAGCTTATGAGAGCACAGAATTTGCAAGTTGTCACCTCTTCCTTCCTTCCTTCTCAAGCACTCCCAAACCAAGACGCCGCAAACAAACCACTTTCTTGTAAGCGCCTGTACTACTGTTTTATGTAACTCAGAACTGCAAAATCACTTTCTCTGGGTACCTTAGCAGGCATCAGTGTGAGAGTCTCTGACAAGGGATCCAAGGAGACCTGGTGTTCACTTCTCTATACAAGCAAGAATCTTACTCTCTAAAAAAGATAATTATTAAGATGGTGTTTGTGCGCATTCTTGTTTTTGGGGACTCTCCTTTCTCTTTGCCACCATGACTCATAAAACTCATTAAGCCAGAGTATGCCTAGCAGAACATTTAATTGCACAGCAGTTGCAGAGTAGTGATGGAATTTATGTTTAACAGGCTGACAGCAAGATGGCTTTATCTACGAAGTTGTTTAGATGTCAGTATAGCCAGTGCCATCCATAAGGCTAGGCAAGCCATACCAGGCACCAAACCAGCAAGGAGGAAGCTAAAATTTGTGCCAGGAGTAGGTTCAAGACACTAGTGATTTGCATAAACAGTCTGAAACCCTGCCTGTCATCACCGTGTCTGGGGCAATGTGTGGAAACGTTATCTATCTGGTAAATCAAACAGCCTTGCACTGCACAGTAACCTACATAGGAAATACGATGCAAGGAGGGAGAAGGTGAGAGTGTGCACTGTTGTAACACATAGATCAGGTTATTTTGATGCTGCTTTTATTCTAGCTATGAGTTTAATAGTCAATAAACCAGTTGAAAACAACTTCTAGCCCCTCGCTTCCTTCTCAGACACTCTCACAGCAACACAGCATGCGGCCAGAGCAATTTATGAACAATGTATTTCAGCACTTAGCAAAACATTAATAAAATATTCTTAAAACCACTGTACACATCTCAGCTATGTGTGCACGACCTCCAGAGTACAGCCTTAGGGTGTCTGAGAAGCTGCTCAGAGGGATTGCACCAGCACTGGAGTGACTACTTATCTCTTGTGTGTGTGAACAGGCTGGTTTACATGAAGAAACTCTTTCCATTATGGCCTTTGAGATTGCAGTAGGCGATTCAGTTGCAGCAGGCTAGGATATGCAAGCATGATTTTGCTCACTGGAAGAAAAAAGCAAAGGGAAATTTTTGGGAGCTAATGGATGACACTGTTAGAAATCCCCCCTCCCCCCCCCTCATTTGTACATCTTGTCCTGATTACTTAGAAGCCAAGCATGACCAAGTGATTAGTCATCAGTTTTGGTTTTG
The DNA here is from genome assembly GCA_013400655.1 of Mystacornis crossleyi. Classification (NCBI taxonomy): domain Eukaryota; kingdom Metazoa; phylum Chordata; class Aves; order Passeriformes; family Timaliidae; genus Mystacornis; species Mystacornis crossleyi. Next base: position 21,228 of record VYZQ01043566.1, read on the forward strand.
TGAGGTTTTTCTCCTTGTAATTTACCTTACAATTAGCACACTTGTATCATACATTCTAGCCCATCTAAGGTCTGATCTTAAAATTCTACCGTAAAACCTCAGCACACTGAAAGAAGTAAGTATTGTTCTGGTACAGAAAAGACATCTCCCTCACCTTTAAAGAAATTGTAGCTGGATGACACTTTCAGGAAGGCAGAGAAATGATAGCCTTGTAGGGAATTGGCTCAGTAGGGCAATGGTTCCTATAATATTATTACTTCCATATTGTTTTTACATCAACAAAATAAAGATTTCTCTTAACTCTGAAACTCTGCTGGCAGGAAGAAAAACATTTCACAACTGGTCTTCGAGATCAAACAATAACATCTATAGACTAGGGTTCAATATGCAGTCTGTCAACAGGAAAATAGTTTGCTTTCATTTTTCATTCTTCTGTAGACAGAATATTGTCTCCAAAATTAGCCTTATTCACTCCAAATTATTGAGCTTAGCCAAAATTAAGCCTCTTTTTAATATTTTCAGATTTTTCCCCCCCAAAAGTAACCAAACACATAATGGAGTATGCCTCTTTCAAATGTATAGTATACAAGACTTTGATATTGCCATGAGGCTGAGCTATCAGAAGTCAGAGTGAAATTTTCCTTTTTCAATCCCATTTTTAAAGTGATTTCTTTTGAAAATAATACATGAATCTTTACCCAAACACAATTCCTCCCCCCTCCTCCTCCCCACCCCCCAGCCCCCCATATTTAAACTGTAGCTAAATCCTGTAAATACACTGTAGCTAAATTTTGGAAGACAATGCTTTTTTATCTGCCATCACAATCAAGGGACCTACATTAATGAAAAGGGAGAGTATTAGGACAGATTCTTCTAGCTTCTGTAACAGTCACCTGGTTTTCTTCTATATTTACATATTTTTAGAAACAAAATTCCAAGTGTTTTGCTCTTGGGACTTAGTCCAGTTATGTTTTTGATTATCCTGTCACATATTATCACACTCATGACAGTCCATCAGAGCAACTGAATAATTTCTACAGCATTTCTTACCGCATGTATTGCTGTTTTCACTGGTCCCAGTGAAATAATTTCTCCATTTGTTGTGGAGAGGGAAACGTCCCCTCTTCAGGAGTGTTTCTTGACTGATTGAGGCAGGTATCTTTTTTTGTCATTTTTCAGCTGACGGTCACTGTGGCTGCATTTCCCACATTGCTGGCAGTAGTTTCATCTGTGTTGCATCTAAGGGAATTTCTCCCTGCACATGCATTTTTGGGAAGAGCCTTACATCTTAATTATTCTCCTCTCAACCTGTCCTCACACCTCATCTCACAATGAAGGAGATCCTGTTCCCCTTCCTGGTCCCACTACACTGCTCCACAACTCTGCCTCCTCTGCCTCCACCAGAGCTCAGCACTCCCCCACACAACGACATTGCAGAACCTCCTCAGGGATGAAGACCTCCTCTATTTATAGAGCACTGAGGCTAGATGAAAGTTTCCAGAGAGTTTTCTGGAAGAGCTCCCATTTAGCTGCTCTGAAGGTTTACAAAGGGAAACGAGCTTGCACCTTGCTTCAGAGCTTTGCCCGGCATCTAACAATCACTGAAACTTTCCAGTACAGTATGTAGTGCACCAGGCGTGTGTTTGATGTTATACACTGGCATTTATGAACCTCTGAAAAGTTTTCTTCCTGGCATGCTTGGGGCAGATTCTCTACCATGAACACATATTCTGAATTGATTTTTGTCCTAAGTCTGTGATTCAGAGCTATCATAAGATAACAGAGAGGAATAACTGTTTCCAGCTTTCTGCTGTGCTTTTTTTCCTTAAAAGATTGAGGGTGGTATTTTAAAATCAAAAACAAGTTTCCATTAACAAATGCACTGCTGCATGTTGCTCCACAAAGATATGCTTCAGCATTTCTTTTACTCATGTAACAAGTTAAATACAGAATATGCTTTAAAATAGTGGAGAAACGGTTGCTGTAGCTCAAATAAGGTAGGAATCAGGCTGGGTTCACAGGATGGGCATATCCACAAACACGAATCTGAGTCCCTATATGAGCTACCTATGTTCAGCCTCTCAAACTGATAAGCTGCTGTTTATTAATAAAGAAGGAAAAAGGCAGCAAACCCTTGACAACTTCTGCCCATAGCACATGGCTTTTATTGGAGGATGTGTTTGCATAAAGGGAGGAGTGTTGCCTCCCACACAAATTTCAACAACCACTTGAATAATTTGGTAAATAGGTGAGGACAGAGTCTTCATCTATTGTCTGCCTATCCCCTCCAGTTAGAAGTCAATTACACAGTGAAGAAACTCTAATCTGAGAAATCTTTTTTAGGAATCTGCTTCTCAGTGAAAACTCCTGAATGTGGTCCCAGCATTACCAACAATCTAAGGGCACACACATACACACACCCCAAAATAAACAAATGAACAAATAACAAAACACATCCAAAACAACAACAAAAAAGAGAGAATAATTCCAGGGAGAAAGTATAAGCCTAATGCAACAGAAAAGGAAGGAAAAAAGTGAAATCCACCTCCTGACAAGATAAGTGTAATCATCTTCCATTGCGCTGTAAGTGGATGAAGAAGCAGCAAATTCTTGTTGACCTGTTTTTTGCTTCTGCATAAAAATGAAAGGCCATTTCTTCTAGTACCAATAAATGCCACCTTTTCTCTAGGTCACTAATTATCTAACTGGGTGAGCAAGAAACAGGTTCAGGTGACTCTAACAGTGACAAACTGATGCAGAATGATAGCAGGACTCAGACACAACCCAGCACTAATTACAGCTCTGTAGCACATACTATCACTCTGAACACAAAACAAGGCTGTTAATAATACAAATTCAGCTGTGTGCTTGCACAAAATCCTTGTAAGCTTAATTTTCCAGGACTTAATATTTTGGTACTGTTTTGTAAAAGCTCTCCAATGTACAATTCCAAGATTATGTTTCAGGGGATTCATGAACAGCGTTGTGCCATCTGAATGTCCATTGAAAGAAATAAAATTAATAGTCTCAGTTTAGATCATTCAGGGAGGAGACAACAATTTTCATAATATGGGAATTTAAATTATTGTATAGCCACTACTAGCATTCCTGGTTTAGTAAATATCTGTCCTTGGTCCAAGTTGCTTGGGATGTGCTTTAAAACACCATGAAATACCTTACTCCGGTATTAATCAGAGTATTTGCGCAGAGGGTTGTGCTTGTTAGCATAGGAAGAATGAGAAGACAGAGAACACTATCATGAGAGTGTGCATCAATATCACAAGTTTTAATACCACATTTATTCAGTTCTAAAATATCAAGAACTATTATCAGCAACAGCCAGAATGTTTCAATTATTAAAACCTGCAAAGAAAAACAAAGAAACAAACAAAAACTTATCTGAGTCCCTGGCATGCTGTTCGCACCATCAGTAGCCTGAAACACCTCTCCTTGCATCCTTAGATAGCAGTATCAGGTGACGCTAGCTATTATCCAGTCTTGGTACAGAATATCCTGCACTTTGGATCTGCTGATTCCCTCAAAACAGTTTCAAAATGAAAAGCTTCTCTTCAGTCAGAGAGAAAGTAGAAATGGGTCAAGTTACATAATATGAAGTAAATGAGAGTGAAGTTACATGACATGACTGAGTCAGCTTACTACTCTGACTTGGGTGGTCCTGCTTTTCCCTCCCCAGCTGCTGGCCCTGCTGGTCCACACCCTCTCTTACACCACATCAAACCACTTGGTAAGCCAATCCAACTTGCTAATCCAACAGAAAACTACTCTCTTGAACTGACTTACCAAAGGGCTTGACAAGAGTGATGCCAAAGGGCATGGCGCTGGAGGGAGCAGAACCACCCCTTCTGGTGGCAGCAACTCAATACCATGTCTTAAATGACCCGCAACTGAAGAACGCATTGAAGAAGGGCACAAGAGGAGCACTGAAGGCAAACAGAAGGGCATGGAGTAAAATCCTGTGTCTTTGGGAAGAATGGAAATGCAAGAACAGACATCACAAAGCCCTTGGGATGGGGTAGACACTGAGGGGTGCAACAGCAGGAGAGCAACAAGACACTGCATTGGACTATCCATCAGAGGGGAGCATGGGAACACAGGCACTGTCCTGGCAGAAGGAGGAATGGGAAGTGACAGAAGACACAGTACTGAGTCCACCTTGAGTGCAGTGACTCTTTGGGGTTCAGGCTCACAGTGCTCATGGGTGTGTGTGTGTGTGTGTGTAGCCAGCCCTGGCAAAGGTGAGCTCTTCAGGACAGATGTACTATCCTGATAGTTTTAACAAAACATGAGCTATAATATTTTATCCCCATTGTTCAAGAAAAGAGGGAAGATACCATTGTTCACTCAAAAAACAAACAAAAATTAAGCCTGTCCCCATTCTTCTCAAGAAATTGCCTTATCAGAGAAAGAACGAAAATCAAACCACCCAGTGTTATTGAGGAATACCACCTAGTCAGTCTTATCAGCTCAAAACCTCACTCAATATTATCTTTTCCTTCCTCTCTTAAATTACTGAGACAGGTCTCTCCTTTCATAGCAGCAAATGTTTTAAGCTCATGGTTTTCTTGGAATCTCCCCTACTTGTACAACTGCCTCCATAAGAAGAAGAGTTTAGGGGTATCAGAAATTGTGCTAGTCATCTGGAGAAAAGGAAAAGAAACTCCATCTTCAACCCAAAGAGACAATGTCCAGTTTTTTAACAGATATGTCTTCATAGTTTCAGGAACAGTTCTTGAGTTCCTCTCTTGAGCTCTGGGTAACTGTTTCTAGGTAATTAAAAAAAAAAAATTGAGACTTTGTAACTCATTAAATACACGATATATTGCAAGGCATGAGCTGAGGTATTCTCAAGCTTCCCAAACCAAGGGGCAGAGGGCAAACTGTTCTTGCCTACACCCCAGGGCATCCCTGTTCCCTTTTCCAAATACAAGACCAGGCACTAGCAGAAGAAAGAACTACGTGCCTGGCAGCCGAAAGATGTGGAAAGAGAAAACATGATGTGCAATAAATCAGGTACACACAAAATAATCATGGCAGGTCACATCATCCTAACACTGCACGGCATTGTTTCCACCTTAATGATCTTTCAGCATGTCACCATGCTGAATCATGATGACAGAGGAGCAGGAAGTACCTATCAGATGCAGAATGAAAAGGTCTTTTTGTGATTGTGGCACTCTGAAGCGCTGGAATTTCTTTATGTTAGAGTCACCTGTTCTCACTCCGGAACACTTGTCTGCACCAAAATCAAGAAAAGTTTCTGGAGAAGTTCAGATAAATTTGACCTACATACAGATAAAGCAGGAATCTCTCTCTATTTTTGCCCCCAAAACTGCTTATTGCTCTGTCAGTGCATGAATTTCAAATGGGTTTAAAAAATGTTCTTTGAGAGTAATTTTCTGTTCATAACTGGACTTTAAGCACCCTGAGGGCCTGCTGGCTTGCTTAAGTTAGAGGCCAAAAATGTACATAATTGTCAATCTTTAGCAAGACAGGGAGTTCTTTTCTAACCAGAGCCAGAAATATTCCCTCTGGAGAAATCTCACAAACAATGTGAAAAAAAGCTTTTGAACTTTCCATGGTACAAAGTTTAAAATGAGGACAAAACTGGAATGCGTTGGTCTCGAGCATTTTCTAAGCTATGCTGCATTTCCGTGGCTTTACGGATACAGACATCTGGAAGCAGAATTTTCAGCTAAAAAGAAAAAAAAACCCTCATTGTCTTGTACTTCACTAGCATAATAAATTTTCCTTAAACATAAATAAAATTATTACAGTAGACAAAAATTTTAATATGTGCAAATTTCTCTGGATCAACCCTAACCATATTTTTGGTGTAATAAAAATAGGCTATATTCCCAGATATGAAAATGCATATAATTTCAGACAGATTTAGGGACAGCAAAACCAATTTTAGTTAAACAGCCTGGAGGAATCTCATAATATTAAAGGCATTATTAAACACAAGTTTACATAGAGTAATTGAGAATACTCCTTATAATTTCAGGAGTAAATGATAAACTCAAATTATAATGAAAGTTTTTTTCTTTTAAACATTAGACCATTATGATATTCAGTGATAACCAGCTTATTTTATTACTTTCATTTCAGCAAAAATCTTTTAGGGAAACTCTACAATGGCATCAACAAGCACTAAGCAGGATGAGAGATGGTACAGGGTACTGCAGATTATTTTCAGGGCTCTGAGCCAAATTCTCTGTTGTTCCAAGTGCCCTTTGCCACTTCATACTGTGGAAAATACCAAGTTCTTGGCATATCAAAGCCTGGATCTCAAAAATTTCTGAGACCCCTTTGGTTATGCTGCCCAAGTGATTTGAGGAGACCCTGTGTTTGGTCACGTGCTCCTCTGTAATGGCCAGCACTAGTGCCGTCAGGCAATAACCCCACACCTTCCAGATCACCTCTACTGGGTGACCCTTTCCTTGCTTTGCAGAAACAGGGGCCAGGGGAGGGATCTGCGAGATAAATAAACCACGTTAACCCTTTGAGTATCTCAGGAAAAGAGCATGCATTCAACAAAGGAGCACTTGCATAGCCTTGGGGATGTCCTTTGTACACTTTGTCCTGATTAGAAAGGAAGTGACTTTAACAGAGACTCCAACTCAGACCAACAGTTCTCTCCTTGAATTTGGAAAAGCTGCAAACCTGTTACAGTTCACTTGCTAGTAAGAAAAGCAAGCTTGAAAAATGGCACTGTTGAGACCAGTGAATAATGGTCTAAGTGGAATAGCAGCAGTCAGGCTGAAGAACATGGTGGAGTGGTCTGGGTGGAAGAGAGCAAATGCTACAAGCGCCCAAGTTCTGACTTTTAATTATGACACTGTTGTGGACATGCATCTGTCTCACTGATGCCTTACGCTACCACCCACCTCAAGAGTACACGTAGCTTCCAAGAGGCCTTCAGGCAGCAAAGAAAAACTTAGCCTGGAGTCCAAGCATTTTTTTTCCCATTCACAGCAAAACTATCTCAACATGAGATTACTTTTCATTCAAGTTTTATTTCTAAACTGACTTTGTAGCCTTCTATAATCTTGTTACTCTGCATTCCCCTTCTCCTCGGGTTTCAAAGATTCTTTTTTGGTTGCTTATGTAATCTCAGCGCTGCCGTATGCAAGCTATCTAAAGCATGGTATAAATGCAGCTATTATTACTACTTAATAAAAACAGAAAAGTTATTCATTGACCAACCTTTTCTTTCTTCCCTTTCTAATAAACATATCAGATCTGTATCTAAGTGGTGATAAAAACTATGACCTTGCACTGAGTTTGTCCCACAACATCCTCATTATGACTGGTATGTAATTTTAAAGACTTTTCACTGCTTTCTCTGCAATGCAGTAGGTCTCATCATTACCTAGTCACCAGTAAAGTTCTTTTCCAACATCCACTGACACAGACAAGAAATTAGTTATCTTAGGAAGGCCACTTAAGGGAGCAAGTGAAGAGTAACCAGCTGAAAAGAAAGAGAAAGAAGTCCCTTTTTCTGTTCTGGCAACCATCATATTGGTCATTTTACTTTGTATACCGTGTGTTGCTTTTTGTTGTGCTTTGTCCTTTCACTGTCTTCTAAGGAACAAGCTCTTTGGCAATAAATAGGGTTTTATATGCCTGGAAAATATTTCTAGCATGTTGCAGACACTATTGCAATATAAATACTCATTGTCTTCCTGAGTTTCCTTACCACCACTGCTCCTCAACACAGCTTTGTCACTGTAAAACAACCTTCATTAAGTTGTTTTGTGCCACTGGTGTAGTGCTGTAACAATGAAATAAGACAAATGCTTCATACGCCCAAAGATGGATTTCACTGAACTTGGTATTTCTGTCGACCATGCTGTGAAACAGTATGATATCAAGTCAATCTGAAGTAGCTTAGCACATTAGCAAATGTGAAAACTAAGACCTTTAATTGCATCCCAAAAGACATGTGGAAAAGAGAGGGACAGAACAAAAGACTTTTGAAGCCAAGTTAGCCTGTAAATTAATAACTATCATTAGATTTTAGCCAGGCACCATACTTGTGCTTGGTCCTTTTCTTAGTTGTTTCATGGTTGGATGATTGAGTTTCAAGTCTGTGACTTTCATCTCCATTATGTTTGCTGAAGGTGTACATAACAAATGCAAAAGATCTTTAACTCTTCAGTTTCTATCTGGCAGAACACCATTGTTTCCATTTCTCAAGTTTTTGAAAATAATAGCCTTGACTCTTCTTCTCATTTAGCCCAGTTTAACAATGCTGCAAGTCCAAGGAAATCAGCTGAATTAATCTCATCTTAAAGCAAAGTAGAGGAATGCCTAAGCCTAGTATTTTCTTACATACCTCATATATCTATAGTTGAAGCAAAAACTCTCATCAAACCTACATTAAAAATCTGTCCACTTAATGCTCTGGACTTAAAACTTGTTTTTAATCCACTTCCTTCTGCCCTTACCACAAAGAAACTACTAATCTGGAAGTTGGTTTTCAGTTTCCATCTCTTCCAGTTCTTTTTTTTTTTTTTTTTTTGGGGGGGGGGTGTTGTTGTTGTTTTTAATTCACCCTTGGAGCTCGCTGGTCATATTCACATTGAAATTTTATCCACTGGGCTTTCGTGACCTTGTTCCCTCAGTACTCCTTTTGCCTTTCCAATAATTCACCCCGGTTTTCCTTCTCATTTTTCATGTATGTACCACAGGCACTTGTAGCCTTGGAACATTTTGTTTCTCCTACATCCTTCATATAGTACACTCAGTGCCTGACTTTCCTCTAAGTCCTATTACTATGCCAGTCAATCTTAAATCCAGTTCCCTAGGAGAGATGATAGGAACAAAAGCTCACTTATTTTATACTTCTTGGGCTTTAGAATGGATTTGCTTAACTTACAGGCAGTGCAGACCAACAGTATGCATTGTGTCTCATCAGCCCAGCCCATGGAGCGGAGACTTGCTGTCTGTTCACCAAATGGTCCTCTGAGAAGACGGGCGGGAGAACACCGAGCCCAGGAGGAATCCTTGCTCCGCCTCACCACGTGGCTCTGAAGTGCCGACCACCGCGTTGGGCAGTACTGCAGGAAACAGCAGAATACACTCCACTTTCCTAAACTATACCACAAGCAAGCAAAGCCACGGTTAATCGGATCAGTCGAAGCCTAAACATCACCTCAGAGGAGTCCAGGTCCCCACGCTCCTTCTGACAACCGACGTGACTGAGCTGAGACCTTTGTCCCTCCACCAGCACTGCTCTGCCAAACAAGCTTCCTTTTTCCTGTCAGGGACTTTGCCATATTCATCACAGAACGGACCACAACTCCTGGCCTCTCCTTGTTTTGGCAGCTACATCAACTGGATCCTTCTTCCTGCTTTTTGCTTTTTCTTTTTTAATCAGCCTAACTCCAGCCTCCATTACCACCGAGTTAGGCGGGACACAAGCCACGTGTTATTTATGAAGGAGACAGCACATGTCTCTCCCGCTCTACCAGCTATCCGGCAGGAATATTTTGGGGCCTAAGGGAGTGACAAAACCTGGCCCTCCACTGTGGCCGGGTGCCGCCACCACCCTGCCTGTCATTCAAGCCACAGTGCCCAGCTTCCATGTCACCCGCCGCTCCTCGGTGCCGCCTCACCTGCGGCAGGCCCACACCCCGGAGGGGCAGCGGGGTTGCTCGGTGCTGGGGTCATGGGTACCCACGGATTAGCGACCTGCCCAGCGACGACGGGACGGCCACGGCAGCCCAGACCGGTGACACCCCCCAGCAATTTCCCCACTATCCCTGCCGGGAGGGCCGCACTTGTCGTAGGGGTGGAAAGGCGCCATCCCCACGGAAGCGGTGCGGCCGCCCCGGCCCGGCCCGAGGCCTGTCCGTGCGCCCAGGGCCGGGCCCCACGGCTGCGACGGTGCCTCTCAGCCCCTCACGCAGCGCCGCGGAGGACGCGGCCGGCCCCGGCCCAGCCCCGCCCGCC
>VYZQ01043566.1:31504-46401 GCA_013400655.1 Mystacornis crossleyi
CACGGCGGGACCGCGGCGGGCGGCGGCAGCCGGGCGGGGGTCGGGAAGGGCGCAGCGCCGCCGTCCCCGGAGACCCCCGCCGAGGCCTCTCCGCTGACCAACAACCACGTCGCCGCCGCCGCTGCAGCTGCCGGTGGTGAGGTGGAGGCCCCGGCCGCGGCCCAGTCCCCGTCGCCCTCCGGGGAGGCAGTGCTGCTGTACCGGGACAAGTCGAACCTGTACCCGGGAGGCGTGCAGGCAGGGCCCGGCGGGGCTGCGCTGCGCCCCAACGGGCAGACCAAGTCGCTGGTGCCGCAGCGGCTGGCGCTGGAGTACATCGTGCCCTGCATGAACAAGCACGGCATCTGCGTGGTGGACGACTTCCTCGGCAAGGAGCTGGGCGGGCTGGTGGCCGAGGAGGTGCGGGCCCTCCACCACACCGGCCGCTTCACCGATGGGCAGCTCGTCAGCCAGAAGAGCGACTCCTCCAAGGACATCCGCGGCGACAAGATCACCTGGGTGGAGGGCAAGGAGCCGGGCTGCCAGACCATCCGGCTCCTCATGAACAGCATGGACGATCTCATCCGGCACTGCAACGGGAAGCTGGGCAACTACAAAATCAACGGCAGGACGAAAGTGAGTGAGGGAGGGAGCTGGGACCCCCGGTGCCCGTCCTCCCCCTGCTCCTGCAGCCGGGGGGGCTGTTGCGGTGGGGGGGCGGGAGCGGGGCGACGGAGCCGGCGCTTCCCCGGGAGCGGGCGTGTGTGCGCGCACGTGTGCGGCTGTCTGCGGGGCTGCGTGCGTGTGCGCACGTCCGTCCGGCTGGCTGGCTGTCCGTCCGTGCGGGTGTCTGTGCGAAGCTGTGCTGTGCGTGTGCACCCGCTGCCGCTCCGCTCCCCGGAGCCGACTCATACTTGCGAGTCGTGTCCGGTTCTGGGCTTCTCAGTACGAGAAAGAAGCTCCTTGTCTTTGTCTAGAGCGTCACACAGAGGGTAACAAACATGATTAGGCGTTTGGAGCACCTCTGTCATGAAGAGAGACTGCGGGAGCTGAGCCTTTTTAGTTTAGTGAAAAGAGGACAGAAGTGATCTCATTAATGTATGTAAATATCTCAGGTTGGTGTAGAAAAGATGGTGCCAGAGTCTGCAGTGTTGCCCAGTGACAGGACGAGGAGCAGTGTCCATAAACTAAAACACAAGAAGTTCCACCTCAACAAGAGGAAGAACTTCTATACGTTGAGGGTGGCAGAGCACTGGGACAGGCTGCCCGGGGAGCTCGTGGAGTCTGTCTGGGAACATTCAAAACCCACCTGGATGCCTTCCTGTGTAACCTGCTTCAGGTGACTCTGCCTTGGCAGGAGGGTTGGAGTGGATGATCTGCAGAGGTCCCTTCCAGCCCTAACAACTCTGTGACCCACGCCCGGCCGCGGTGGGACCCCCAGCCCCAGCGGGCCTGGGCCGCAGCCTCGACGGGCGGGTCGCTGTCCCGCCGTCAGCCTGGGGATTGCTCTCCACCGGGAAGGGGCGAAAGGGTTTGTTTGCCTCTTCACTTTTCCAAAGCAGGAGAAAACGCTGATCTTGTTTATATGCCTGCATTTTGTTAAAAACTCCTTGACCTGGAAGCTTATCTGCTAGGTGATCAGTACTGAAATGCAAGTTCTTTCGTGGTCTCCCCAAATGAACCCGGATAACAGTGCTCTGATGGGCTTCGGGAAGCAGGGGGCTGGCTGCGAGGTGTCCCGTCAGTGGCGCTGGCTGGAGAGCGTGGAACTACTTGTGCATAGCGTTTGTAGGCTCGCATGAATGGGTTTCAGTAAGCTTTGGCTCAGGATGTGGCCTACCAGGTGCAGGACTTAAAACTGTGGGCAGGAGACCCGCATCAGTGAGCGAGTGCCCCGGTGGCATAGTAAACCCATGAGTTACAGTGTGGCACTCTGGCAGTGGTGTTGCAGCAGGCAGCGGAGTCACAGTGGAGCAGGGCAGCTTTGGGCAGAGTTTTTATGTTACTGTCATCCAACCACTTTTCCACAAAAATCTTACTCCTTAGCTCTATTTCGAGACCAGAGAACTGAGTCAAAATCTCCCATTGTGTTAGCCTAATTTGCGATTCCCTTCCAGTCCTTTAAATAAAATTCATGCCTTTGGTAGAGGACTAGTAATGAATATTCATCAGTATCTTTTCAGTTAAAAAAAAAAAAAGAAGAGGGGTGAAGCCCCTTCAGACTTTGCTACCTCTGTTAAAGCATAAGGAAGCCAGTGAAATGGTAGGAGTCATCCTGCCGAGGTGGTTGCGTTGTCACAGATGGACTGTTGTTGCTGCAGCTGCAGAATCTCAGCTGGTAGGAAGCTGCGGGAGGGAGGAAGGGAGAAACTGGAAGGCAAAAAACAGCCCTGGATTTGTTCAGGGCACGGGAAACTCCCGTGATAAAGAAAAGAGGGTGGGATTTTTTTTTTTTTTTTGGTAATGCTGTCTTTGCATTTCTTCAGTGGAACCAGTACTGTGCTAAAACTTTTCAATGGGAGCATGATCTAGAGTCCTCATAAATCCCTGCAGGACTTTTCTATGCCAACTTATCCTCCAGGTGGTCTTAAATCTCTTCAAGCCTTCAAACTTGCACTCTAAAAATATCAGTGGTTTTGCTGGATTTCAATTTTATGCAGCAAAAAGGAATACTGCTTCTGTTTTTATGTGTAATGGTATGTTTTGGTAAAGAACAGGTGCCAGGGCTTTAGAAAAGGGCTTTTGGAGCTGTAATCCTGAATCACACAGGTAATTCCTGGACTACGGGAATGTAGTCCTTTTACGTTCCTACCTGGTTTTCAGTCACTGCTGAAATCCCTCTGTTTGGGGGATCAGAACAGGTGCAGGGATCGGATCAGTAAAAGTGCAATACTTTACTCCTTGGTGGCACAGAAATGCATTACTTCGTCTTGTCATTTTCCCTTGCTTATTTCCCCACAAAAGTCATTGCTTTTAGTGTGCAGGAGAGCTCAGTTCTCTAAAATTTCAGCAAAAGCAGAATGAAAACTGTCATTCACTTTCACAGATTTACCTCAGAGTTGAATAAACAGAAGCAGATGATACCTAGAGTACCACTTTAAGTAACTTGTATTGTAACTATATAACTTGTAACCCACTGGCGGTGTTGGCATTGAGCCTGCCATCACTTCTATAAACTGTCTAGAAGCATTGTATGAAAAAGCAAGAAGAAATGGGTCTGAGGTATATAACCTGAATCTCTTGGCTTGTAAACCTGCCTGTAAGTAGGATCTAATTCAAACTGTTTTACATTCACCAGGGCCAGTCAGTCGAGGTAAAGGACATGAAATAAGGTAAAATGTTAATTGGGAGCAACTTGAGATATTTACATTTTAAAGTCTCTGACAGGTGTTTTCTCTAGACTACCTGGGCTACCTAGAACTGATCTACTTAAACTGATGTGGTTCTACCTAGTCCTGAGTGTCAGCAAATTACTCTCCAGCCTGAAAGATATCTATACAGTAGTAGTTATAAACCAGCCAAGTACCTTTGAGGTGTGTGGCAACAGCAACAAGTAAAAGAGAATGGCTAACTATTTACTCATCTTGGAAGTCCTGACTTACTGCATTCCTTGCTTTTGTTCTTGTTCTTTCCAGGCTCTGCTTCCTTCTTTTCTTCAGGAGACAGTGGCACGTACTTGCATATTTGAGCTCTAGTGTATTTCTCCTTCCTGTTTTTTTCTAGTTTTTTCTTCTTTCATATTTTCATAAATTCTCCTTTTTTTTCCCCTTTGTCTTATCAGTTGCCACATTTGTACATGCATGTATTTGTTTCCTGTGTGTCGTTTTCTTACATAGCTAGTGGAGGTAAAAACCTGCTCATCAAAATCAGGAAAAGAAATCATCCTGACTCTCACCCAGCTGAAAAGGTTTTTCCTCCTTCCCCATATGGAGCATGAAGGAGGGGTTAAGGGTGGCGGCAGGTTTATGATATTTTTTGCTAGCTTTTTCTTTCCCATATTGTGGACTCTGCTGATCTGAAGCTGGTCCTGGAGTGATACTGTAACTTCCCAGTTGTGGACTGGGTTCCTAATAATCACCATATAACCAGCCATCTGATCTATCAGCTATCCCTCTTTCTGCTTGCCATTACACCCAGTGCCAACCATCTCCTAAACCCTACCCCCTACCTTTTACTAGAAGAATATTAAATAGACAGTTTGACCGGGCCCTTTTACATCCCTTTAGTTTTTTCTTCATTCCTACTCCTAGAAACCTGTCAGAAGACCAATCCTGCTCAAATTGCTGCATTTTAATGCTCTACTCTCTCTACCAGTGGCACCCACTGCTTCTCAGCCACCTGTAGCTTAAAAAGTTTCTTTATTTGTTAGACATCATGCAAACTGCTTTTCTGCTTTTTCTGGCAATTGCTCATCTCTTACTCTGGAGAGCCTGGAGTTTTCTGAAGACCTAGAGGACTCTGTATTCATACTAGTCTAACTGTGCCCTATTAAATCAGATTCTTTCAAAGTTAGTAATGCTTCTTCAGAAAATAATTCTCCAAGAGTAAGTGAATTTCTAATACTTTGATGTTAGCTTTTTTATAAACTGGACAGAAGAGGCTCTCTGCTCTTGCCACTTTTATGTTGCAACTTTTCTACAAACATGTTAGATTAATGCTACCAAGGAAAAGTAAGATTTATGGGTGTTCTTTCCACTGTATCTTACTCTGCAAAATATAACAGTGAGCGTGTGTGGCAATAAGAAAACAAATGAAAAATAGGAGGTAGCGAATAAGAACTTGGCAACCAAGCAGGTACTGGAAAGTGATGATGATGCCAAAACTCTGGTAGAAGAAAGGAAGGCAATCACAGGGGTAGGTGTGCAGCTTAGGTAAATCCTGCTCTGATTGAAGGACCCAAGAGCTGTGGCTGGAGATCTGGGCTTAGGAATGTCTGTAAAGTGGGGGGCTTCCTTTCAATTTGCTTGTGGCATGTGGGATTACATTGATCCTTCTGTATCATTCTGGAGATTGTTTCACTATCACACCTTGAATTTATTTCTTGGTAGAAAACTTACTGATCTAATTGGTTCCTAGTGAATGGCCTCGTGTATGGGTTTGAATTGGCCACTGAGTTGTGGGAAAGTGTGGCTAGGTCTCTCAGTCTCCCAGTACTCACTTGTGTTGCTTGACCTTGATACAGAGTATGACCAATGCTTGCCCTTATCTGTTGATTCTTCCCCTGACAGCAGCGTTTCTGTTGGTGATGTTGTTTTCGTGTAGACGAGTGTGCTGGTCAGCGAAGGATTGTGTGGTGATTCATGGATACGCAACAGCCCACACACAGTTCTTAAATCCCTGTTGGAGTAGAGCCCTGACACGTGATGACTATAGTTTTTATTTGTTGTTCCTCATGTACAAACCTTTTGGGTCCCAGGTGGAGCAGATGATGAGAAGACTGACTGGGGTTTCTCCTGCAAATGATCTTTTGATTGAGAAGCACAGCAGCATCCAGAAAAGAATCTTGTTTACAGTCAACTTTAACATTGCTGAAATTATGGCAGGTTCTCCTACTAGAGAAAATTACAAAGATGTGCTGGTTTCTGAGGGGCAGCTGTGTGGTGATTGTAACTTTGAAATGTGGTATGAATAGTGTGTCTGAGGGTGGGGAGCACCACCTGTGACTGCTAGAACTTCTCCACACCCCTGTGTGTTAGGCTGTAGTTCAATGAACACTTTGGGCTGGCAGTGCTGGAGAAGTAGTCACTCTTCTTTGCCAGCACAAGTATTTACGTGGCCATCCTGTGAACTGGTTTGAGGAACTGATCCATCTGAGAAATAAACTGGCAAAAGAAGTGCTCCTGGTTCAGTGTTCGGATGTTTGTGCTGGCACAGGGGACTGGCAGATGGTGAGACTTTCTTTCAGCAGCAATGCAAATTTATGCCAGTTTAAAGTGTTTGCCAAACTACAGCCTTAGTTTAGCACTTGGAGGCTGATTCTCCCAAAATTTGCCCTTGAAAATTTGAACATCGTCTAAGAAATCTTTGCTAGCTATGTATTTTTTTCTTTCTTAACTTTTATTTGTTCTTTTGTCTTCAGTGTGGGACTCGATTCTTGCCATCAGAAGTGCATTCTTCT
The DNA here is from genome assembly GCA_013400655.1 of Mystacornis crossleyi. Lineage (NCBI taxonomy): Eukaryota > Metazoa > Chordata > Aves > Passeriformes > Timaliidae > Mystacornis > Mystacornis crossleyi. The sequence continues at coordinate 37,602 of VYZQ01043566.1, forward strand.
GTCCTCCAAGAATCTTTTTGCAACAATTTTTACAGAAATTTTGCTCTTCTACCCACCAGGTGATCCCATGTAACATGTACAGTGGAAACATGTATTTTCTCCAGATGAAAACTGATTTACCCCACACTCCCAGCTTCAAAACCAACCTACTCTTACACTTATTGGCTGTTCCTGTCCATTATTCTAGAGTTTTATTAGCATCTAAGGCATTCTTGGCTTCTCTTTTTCAAGACAGAGCTGGATTGGCATCCTCTGCCATGAACAGTGTGCTGCAGCTTGCTGCTGTTTGTTGCTGCTAAGGAAGGTCCCTGGTCAGCCCCATCCCCTTGTGCCAGCTCCAGCACTTGTTCTTCTCCAGGCACTCTGTCTGACATGGGCAGTTTCAGTTCTATTTCACGTTTAGTGTCCTGCTCATTTCCTCTCTGTTGCCTGGTGCATTAGGATAGCTGTATGAAATTCTGGGTTGATTTGTTGCTTGCTTTTCTAAGCCTTTTTTGACTGTAACTGGAGTTTATGTTTTTTAGTTGTTACTGTTCTGGAGATAAGGAACCAGTAACATTGTAGTTTGTGCACATGGTGATTTCAGTACACTGTGGATAATTAATTTTTTCCTGTCAGTGATATCAATGATTTTTTGACCATGGTGCTGCTTTGATGTTCTATGCTGTCTCTTCTGCACAGAATGGGCTCATTTAATATTGCCTGAGAATCAAGTGGGATGCTTCTCATCATAATTGTACAGCTCAAGAGGAAGAACTGTCTTCCCTTCCCTGTGGCCTCTTGGACTGAAATTCTTTGCAAGTGATGTCCTGCCAAGTCATAGGACTGTCTGAACAGCAGTTCTCAGATCCCTGGGTTAGTCATATCAATAACCTTGACTGGTTTGTTGAGAGATGTTTTCCTTTTTTCTCGATGGTGCTTAATTTCTGAATAGGCTAAACCACGACAAGGCTGCTAGCTATTTCCTGAAAAAAAAAAATCGGCAGCATGTTATTCTCTTCTGTGGTATTTACCATATTCATTATATTTGTGATTCAGTTGTGTTTAGCCTGTCGTGGTTAATATCTGATGGCTCTTGGCTTGAACAGGCTAGATTGCTATTGGAATTTTGCAGGCTGCTGTCTTTCTAGTTGCTACTGTGTTGTTCTGTACTGGGTGCTAGTACCTATGTTTGTACCACTAGATATGTACATAGCGTACTTGGAATTTAAATGAAGGCTTTCTCCTGCAGCAGAAAGGAAACTTGTTATAAAAGGGAAATGGATACTATATATAAAGCAAAAACTTCTTGCCCATCCGGAGACTAAATTGTTTCTCTTTAGGCTCCTTAGAGAGCTCTTGTACAAAGACAGCACTTTTTCAGTTTGAAAATTAATTTTGGGACTGTTGTGAGTGGGTTGGTTAGTGAATTCTTCAGCAGGACACTCGTGGGGCTCCCTGGTTCTTGTGCTGCTGTATTTTGTTACTTTTCAGTGGGGGAGTGACTGCGGACAATGCGAGGACTGTACAAGTGTTTTTTGGAAATCAACATACTTAGATTACATCAATTCAAGTTCTTTTTTCATTGGCATGTTTTTTAGACTGCACTAAGAAAACAGTATTTTGAAAGCAGTTTTTTTTAGTGAATAGAACAGTAAAGTTATTTTACTTTGCAGTTACTACTGAGTGAAATAATCATTATTTATGATACTCTTTTTGTCTTCTGCATTTGTGACTCACTACTTAGACCCTTCAGAAGGGGGACTAATGCTAGGCTTTGAGGCCTTTTGGAAAAGTCATTTGGTGCTGATTAAATCCTTGTAAAGTTCTTTGAGTTTCTGAAGGATGTTGGTTAGCGATGGGTGGTCAGGCATATTTCCAGTGCAGGCTTGTGCCAGAATTAGCTGGTAAGTGGCAGTCATAAGCATCAGGTCAAAATCCTCTCGCTGTTCCAGGGCAGTGTCTGTCAAAAATAGAGTAATGCTTTTATGCACGTAACAGCTGCTTATGCTTGAAGACTTTCTTGTTCTTTGGTATTTGACTTAAAACTGCTTGAGAGTACTTTTGTTAGCATATGGTGTTATAAAGAGGAATCGGATAGAAACGTGCGTGCCTGCACGTCTGTGCGGAGGTTGTGTGTAGAGGTAGGGCGGTTATCGATACACTGTGTGCCTAGTGCTCTGGCAAAGAGGTGAAGGCCATAGCTGTAGAGTAATTAATGAGGCCTAAAGGAAAGGGTTAATTTTACACATTAATTTAGGCTCAGACCAGCTTGGAGCACATAGTTTGACCTTGAAGGCTTCTGGACTGTAGAAATTACGTACAACTTCGAGGAGATGCTGCTATGTCGCCCCAGTCTGCTGAGGCGAAGCAGAGCCTGAGACTGCCTTGCCTTGTTTCAGCAAAAATGAACATTGTGTTGAAAATGATACAAAGGTGAATGCAGTGAGGGAGTTCAGGAAGCTGTTCTTCCTTTTGGTCCTAGCAGGGTGAAGGAATTGCTACATTGATTCTGAAGTTATGAAATGCAATAAAGGCTGAAGACTTTAGGGGCTTTTATGTATTTGCTTGGTTTGGTTTTTTTCCTGGGTTTTGTTTGATTTGTCTTTTTGTCTGAAGATATTTTAAATCTGTTTCCAGGAAGAGATAGTATTATCAATTCACATCGACTTGTTCTGTTGATAGCTTGAAATTCTTGATGAGGTGGCAGAGGCTGCAGGATTCTCTGCTTGCTGCCCTTCTGGTGGTTTGCTGCCCTTCTGGTGTGCCAGGGTCTGTTATCTTCCTGCTTGAGTAGGTCAGAAGGCTGCAGCTATATAGTTATAACAGCCTTGAAGTTACTAGTCAAATGAAACAAAAAAGTTTCAGTAATGGTTTAGCCTGACTGTTGTGATAATGTGGAATTTAAATTGCTATAGATTAAAAACTTGTCACAACTTTGAGGCAGAAATCCTCGTATGTTTAAGTTCTCTGTGCTGTGAAAAAGTCCAGGGATGCAACATGTGTAAGGTTTCCAAAGCAGTTTATAGTTGGTTAATAACATATCTCTCTTGTTGCTGCTCTCTGTCCTGTTCAAGCATCTGTTTGAGCAGCTAAACCTTGCCGTGGATGCCAAGATCCCTCAACAGCTTCTGCTGTATTCGAACAGTGTGTGGTCTGTTCTCTGCTGAAGGCCCTTCCAGTTTCAGTGGTTGCTGCATTGTTGTTCAGGCAGCTGGCATGCAGCCTTACTGCTGTGAGAAAGGAAACTGTGGCCAGTTGATAAGGGCATCTTAAACTGACTCCTTTTCAGTTGGCATACTGGATGATGCCCAGTGAAATAGATGCTGGCTTAATCGTAGCTCTGTTTGGCTTAACCTTATTTGTGTGTGCTTTAGCCCCTCTATGACAGCACATCAGCCAGGCAGTAGCGCTGTTCATAGTGGTGGATTTGCTCTTTCAGGTCATACAGGGACAGGCTGAGAGAGCTGGAGCTGTTTATGTGGCAGAGGAGAACGTGTGAGGGGACCATACCAGTGTGTACAGATACTTGAAGAGGGAGCCAGACTCTTGGCAGCAGTGCTCAGTGGTGAGGCAGGGGATACGCTGAGATTCAAGAAATTCCATTGAAATGTAAGAAACGCTTTTTGCACTGTGATCGGACCAAGAAGCAGGTTGCTACAGAGGTTGTGGAGTCTCCATCCTTGGAGATACTCAAAACCTGATCACTGGTCACCCAGCCTGCTCTGGGTGACCCACCTCTGAGCAGTGGGCTGGGCCACATGATCTCCAGAGGTGCCTGCCAACCTCAACGCTCCCATGGAAAAAAAATACTGCCGTTTGAAATGGAGAAGATACAAAACAAGCCAATTTTTGCAATCTCTTAAAATGTTTTTTCCAGCAATGGCACTGTCAGTGTAAGTCCCGCGTATTGCATCTCTGAATGAAGTTACCGGGAGTCTGTCTTTCTACTAGTGGTCATTTGCTCCCTAAAGGATCACTGTGGTTGAATATGCTAGTAATGTAAGTGTTTGAAATATTCCTGGCTTGGATCCCTTTTGGTCATCCAGGTGGTCTCTTTTACTAAGTCTGCGCTGCTGCCTCTTTCCTGTTTTCTCCCAAGTTGCCTGTTTTTCCATTCATGTGTGCGTATGCTCATAGCACAGTCCTTTCCTAGCGTAGCTTGCTGATACTACTTCACAAGACCGATTTAAGAAATTAAAATCAATTACCTATAGGGGATTCATACTTTCTCTTCAAAATTATTGTAAAGTTATATATGATTTTGGGACCACTTCTGTGCTGAGAGGGCATAGTGCAGCAGGTATAGTTATCCTTTTCTTGCAAGACAGACAGAAAAATGAAATATGCTGTTTCAAGGCCACAAACTACCAGAAAGTGCTTTACTTGAAATTTTGCATATTTTTACTTTATTTATGTAGTAAATTTGTGACAAACATCTGGCCAATATTTTTGGTACATTTCAGTTTTATTTTACTTATGAAAAATGCCGCCCACTCCATATTAAAAAAGGTAAGTGTGAGGAGGGAACGTCTGAACTGATAAGAGTCAGGCTTATGTATTTTGCCAGGCTGTTGAGTAAATCAAAAACCTCCAGCTCTCAAGTTACAATCCTTGCCTCTTCCATCTACCTTCTAGTAATTTTCTTTCATTTGTATTCTCCACACAAACTTGCTGCTCTTGGCCTCTTCCATCCTGCCTTTGCTCCCCTGAGGACCTTACTCTGCAGTGGTGTGTTCCTTTTGTGCTGGGCGAGAGGAGAAGGGAGAAGGAACAGGTGCTGGCTGAGAGAGGCTGGCTGCCCCAGCAGGGGTGCAGAGGACGAGGCTTGCCTCAGTTGCTGCTCTCTGCCAGGTACAGCAGTTGCAGGCACCCTGTCAATGGCCTGTCTTCTGCAAGGACTGCGTTAGAGAGATAAGAGCCATGTGCCTCTCTGGAGATGTCAGCTTGGCCATCCGTGCCATATATCTATTGGGAAATTGAAGCCAGATGGAGTTGTGTTCATCTGAAGTGACCTTCTGTATGAACTAGATGCTAGGCCATGAATTGTAGGTTAAAGCCAAGTGTTTTTGAGGAGTATCCAGTCTTACTGTAAAAAAAACCCTAAAATTTAAAACCATTTGTTCTTACTGTTAAGATGGTGAAGACCCACTCTGCCCAAAGCTTACACATTTTGCGCTGGCTAATTTGGTTTAGGGTCTGACAGGCTGCCTTCTCATGTTTGCTCAGTGGGAGTTCTTCCTTATCAAATGTCTGTTTCACATAAGTATTTGTCATCTCTGTTTATACTAATATGTATTTTTTTAAATAATCAGTAATTGTTGTGTATATAAGGCTTCAAAGTGTATATAAAATGATGTTCTCATATACCATCTACCTCTGGCAATCCAGGAGCTCTGAGCCAGAGGTTGTATCTAGACCACTGCTTGTAATACGTGCAGATGGATGGACACATTTGCCATTAATTTGTGTAATCTTGTTTTAAAAGCCGTTTGTACTTTTGGCCTCTGCAACATCCTGTAACAGCGAGTCCTGCAGTTTGATTAGATGGAAAAGGAACTTCCTTTTGTTTAAAACCCACTGATGGTGATTTCAGTGTCTCCTAGACTGTGTTGTGAAAACTCACTTCCCAGTAGTTTTATTTGTCATATTCATAAAACAAGTCTGGCATTTGCTCACGTGTATTTTTTCAGCTGATGTGCTTTCTCTCCTAAAATGAAGAATTGTAGTCTTTTTAGTGTTTATCCAGTGGGTACTGTTCCATGATTCTAATTATTCCTGCTGCATTTTCATGCAGCTTTCCTGGTTCTGCTAATCAAGGTAAGGCAAGCAGAAGCACAGTATTTAATGTACGAATATATCCTGATTTTGTATGCTGGAAGGGTGATGAATTCTGTGTTGCCTTTCCTTGTTTAGTGATTTATGACACTTTAGTTGCCTCCTCTGCTGTGCTGAGCTGAAGTTCTTGGGAGAACAGGCTGAATTTAGTAAATTTTTTTTCTAAAGTGATATTATCTAGTTTAGAAGGCATCACTGTATAAGGAAGCTTTTATTTTCCCCCAAGGGGTATTTCTTTGCACTTACTCTTTCCTGAATTTCACCTCCCATTTTGTTGTCCAGGGAGTTGGTATTGTTTTACACCCTTCTGTGTGCCTTTCTGCAACCAGGGCTAGGATGGGCTACAGCATATTTATGTATTGCAGGTAAACACCATCATTCTGCTCCTTCACCCCCTTTTCTCAGGTCACACAGGAATAGTACAAGTCCTGTGGGAATCCTGAGTAACACCTCAGCTTTCACTTAAAGGAGGTTAGTTTGCGGTAGTGAAATTGCAGCTGGAATTTACTATTCTATTTGTTTTCCTTTGCCTGTTCCATTATTTTGAAATGCCTTGGAAGTAAGATTCATGGTTAAAGTGCTTTGTATTGAAAAATGTCTAATGTTTGCATTAAAATTAATGGGTTGAGTAAATTTGTATTAAATCTCCACTATAGCTTGGACAAAATGACATGTAATGACTCTTGAGGGCCTCCTAACACCTGGCACAGACTCAAGAACAACACAGGAGTTCCTATACTGGAGTCCTGACTTTGTCATTTTCCTTAGTGAAAATAGAAAATGGGAGTTGTCTCTCTCATGAGCCAAGGCTATGCCAAAATTATATTACAAGAGGTAATAAGATAAACATACATTATTTTTACCTGTTTAGTCCTATAGCTTTATAAAGGACCTTGTAAACATGGAAAATGATATTCCACTGCAGGATATGAAATGTAGATGAAGATACTATCAACTAACTTTATGTTCAGTTTAGTCATCTCATACAGCAACTTGAATTTTGCAGCTTTCTAGTTTTTACTGTGTCTTTTTCTACACTCACATCCTGCTACTTTGAAGGAACACACCCACTGAAAGACAAAGCTAGTAATAAATGATGCTTCCTCACCGTTGAGACTTCAAGTTCTGCAATTCAGCTTAGAATAGCTCCATATTAAAACCCTAGAGAAAATGTGCCTTTGAAGAGTGAAAATTCCAATGCACCCCCATCCCCCCCTTCCTCCTGCCCCTCCGCTTCATCCCTTTGGGAACAGCTTTCTGGAGGGAGTGATGGAATTTCAGGGTCTCAGTGGGGAAGAGAATTTGCCAGTAATGGGAAGATGGAGTCCCTTTGAGATTTTTTTTTTTCCTTTGAAAAGTCTGTTACACTTTTTTTTATCATCTAGCCTTCATTTTTAAGGAAGGGTTATCCTGTTTTGGGAACCCTTAATTAAGGGTTGTCTTTACAGAGGAAGTAAATTCTTGGAGTAACTCTCAGTTGTCTTTGAGGTAGCTGTATAGCATTGCTTGTATTGATCCTGGGAACAAAATATGTTGGTCTTTTTACTGATTTATGTGTGTGCCCAGTGGGGGGATAAGTTGATAGATAGGCTTGAGGGCAGAGCTGCCATTCAGAGAGGTAGAGGTAGCTTTTGGCAAGGCCACTCCATGTGCACATTTTACCTGGAGTACAGAAGATGTGAGCAGCCTTCTGCATGCAGTGGGTGGATATGAGCACAGTGTTGTGCTGTGCATGGAGCGGCAGCTTTTTTCTTATCTTTGGTTTCAAATCTGTGTGCTGAGAGTAACCTCTGATGTCCAAGCTGTTTTGTGGTGTGGTTCATTAAGGGGCCGGAAGACACCCAAAAGCAATTACAGCTGAGGCCTGCTGAGGTATCTCACTCGTTACTGCTTGCAGCTTGATTTCCTGGGGTTAGTAGCAGGGCAGTCACAATTAAAACCCGTGCTGTGGGACTTGGCTCCCTTTGTTACTGCAGCATACGGCTGGGAAGTGCATCCACTGTCCACAGGTCCTTGTCCACTCTTCCCCTTCCTCTCTGTTCTTCCCTACAGCCTTTCTCTGGCTTCAAAATCAGCTTTCCTCTTCTTGGCTGCCCATCCCCGAACAGGTGTGACTTAGGATACAAAAAGAGTTTTGGGATCTGTAGCGTCTTTAGTCTAAAGATACAGGGCAATCTACTACACATAGTAGAAATTAGTAAATCGGTTGGCTGCCGACGGATTATTTCTTGAAGTGCAGTCTCCTATTTAGAAACTGCTATCCAATGCGATACTAGATACATGGTTTAGGAGATTTGTAGTTTATTTTCAGTATGGTCTCTGCCTGAAAGACTATTTCTGCCAATCCTGAAATCTGAAATGATTGCTTGCTGAGTTGAAGGGGAAGTTGACTGTATAGAAATCTGGAATCAAGGATTTTTGGAATTGGCTGCTGTTCCATTTGTTCCTTAGTTCTCATGATACTCGGCATTATTTTCCCCCATTGAATAATGCAGACTTTTGTCAGTGTTGCCATTCTTTCTACTGTCTGCTCTCTTCATCTTCCCTTAATTTCACTGTACATTGTCTGTCCATCAGTAATTTCCACTGCTGTTGCTTGAGTTGATGATGAGCTCATACCTTGGGCATGAGTTGTTTCAGGGTATTTGTAGACTGAGGCAAACACTTCGTCATCCGTTAAGCTGTTGCCTCTTTTTTTTCTTTTTTTCTTTATTTNATTCTTTCTACTGTCTGCTCTCTTCATCTTCCCTTAATTTCACTGTACATTGTCTGTCCATCAGTAATTTCCACTGCTGTTGCTTGAGTTGATGATGAGCTCATACCTTGGGCATGAGTTGTTTCAGGGTATTTGTAGACTGAGGCAAACACTTCGTCATCCGTTAAGCTGTTGCCTCTTTTTTTTCTTTTTTTCTTTATTTGGCACAACATTAAGCTCGGAACAGGCTTTACTTAAGATCTGCAGATCTTTCATATAGGTTGCCTA
>VYZQ01043568.1:10667-39550 GCA_013400655.1 Mystacornis crossleyi
AAGAAAAGCCGACCCAAGTGTGTGTTAGTGTGGGGAGCGGGGGGAAGCCGCAGCGGGCAGGGCAGGGCTGGCCGGCGCTAGGTGTCAGTGTCGGAGCGCGGCCGCCGGGCTCCCACCGCAGCCACAGCCCCGGCGGCAGCGGCAGCGCCGCTGGCCTCGAGCAGGAGTAGCTGCCGTGATGTGTAAAGTATCAGATACAACCATGCCCTTTCTACTTTGTCCTGAGCTTCTTGGCCATATCCAAAAGCCCCTTTTCCAACAGCCTCTGTGTTTTAAATGCAAATCCTTATTTATAAGTCAGTTTGGAGATCATCACCTGCTGAGTTACCTCTGTCACAAACTACAGGAAAAATGGTAACAGCATCTATTATGTACGAATGTTTTAGTTGACAAAGCTCATAACCAAACACGCCAAGGGAAGCGATGGCACAGCTCCCACCGTACCTCTGGGCCCAGACCTTCCTGCTCTGCTGTAACCAGTCCGTGTTTTTTGAGTCCTGCACAAATTACTGCCTGTGGTCTGTGTGGTGTTTCAGGAAGAGTGTTCTTCAGTCCAGGACAAGGTGGTAGTCTGGGTTACTGTGTGAGGGAAGGGTTTCTCCCAAGCTCTGCTGCAAGTGGCACTGCAGTTGGAAAGTGTTCAACACATGCTCCCGCTGCTGTAACAGGTGGTGGCGAAGGTCCTACGGGTTTTGGCAGCATGGGCTCACAGGGGCAGCTGGAGCTGTTGCCCTGCCCAAGCTGGGGGCAGCAGGAAGGATGTGAGCGCCCTCTGTGGCATCTCCCATTCTTGCACCCCAAGACCTCGGTGCCTGTGTTTGGTATAGCCTGGCAAGTGGAGGGTTCCCACCCGTGGAGAGGGGGGGCACCCACTGATCTGCGTACCTTTGAGCATCCTACCTCTGCACATATATTTATTTTTTCAAAGCTGGAAAAAATACCTCTGCGTCTGACCGAGCTCTCACTGAAGTCAGTGGGAGACGTATCAACCTTCACACTCTTAAGGAGATTTGGAACTGCTCTGGAAAGGGGTGAGGAAGCCAGGCTTCAGCCATTGTAACCTGGGGGAGAGGCTGTGGGAGGAGGATGCTGGCAGCTCATGCAGTGGAACAAAAGCAGAGATGAAGAAGATGCACTCAAATTGTACCTGGAGATAAATGTCCATGCTTTCTAGCCCTAAGCAGAAGTTTTGTTTATCTGATCTTCAGTTAATTTTACAAGATTATTCTGTTCATTATAAAAGGAATAGGAGTCAACCTGCTGGGGTTTTTAAATTTTATTGAAACACTGCTAGGCTTTTCTTGACATATGAGCTTTTCCATTACTGGAGTTTCTTTTAACTAACCTCAGCTTTATCTGAGAGAGGAATCTCAGGCCAGATCCAGCTTAATTTATACTGAAGCAGCATTCCAGAATGAAGTCAGAAGGTGAGGGTCTAAAAAGTCATGCTGGAAAAGGCAAAAATAGAAAAGAAAAAAGAGAACATCCACTTCTTTTTTCCTCCAACTCTCTCTAGCTGGAACACGGTTGGGCCAGTGAAGAAATTTTGAAATTCATATTTTTCCCTTTCCATGCTGTGTTGCTTTTATCACTGGAGAGCATCTGGGCCCTGGCACCTCCTGATGTGCTGTACTGTGCCAGCACTGGTCCTTACCAAGGAATGCCTGTGAAGGCCTAGCACTGGTGTTGCTCTCCATCCAAGAGCAGGAAGCTGTGTGCTGAAATGGGTACTGTAGCTGCTGTCTGTGTTTCTAATTTTTTTGCACGGGTGTAGCTGACAGGATGCTAAAGATGTCCTTGTCCTGCTAGCTGTTGCTAGTACAGAGCTGTACCCTCACAAGAGGAAAGGTAAAACAGAGGTAAGAGACAGTGTCTCGTGGACTCACCAGCATCTTGCTGTACTGAGAGAAACAAAAACTGAGGGGGAAAGCCCAACTTGGCCAGGGCCAGAAACACAGGGCCAGCCGCAGTATGTTGGAAGCAGGGCCTTAAGTGATCCAAGGCATTGCCAAAACCCTGCATGTTTCATCTAGGGAAATTTCACCACACTTCCTGGCAGCCTGTCCCAGCCTTTAGCTGGTCTCACAGGAGAAGTTTTTTTTGTATCTGGAGACAAAATTTGCCCTGAAATGACTTAACTGTCTGTCAGAGTGAATCCTCATGAAGAGAGTGCCTTCATCATCTCTCAATATCTAACACTGGAAGGCAGAAATGGAATCTCCCTGAGCCCTCACTTCACTAGGCTGAATGAACCCAATCCCTTCATGTGCCAAGATCTCCAATTCTATAACCATCTTGAGGCACTTAACCCCCATCCCTACCCCCAAAACTGCTGGGCTGCCCCCAGTTTTTTAATGTCCTTCTTGACCATGGGGACAATATGGCCATATATTGTGTGCACAGTGCCCAGATATGATATGGGATAGCTGCAATCCTTGACCTGCTGGGTTCAGTCTGACTGATACAGCACACTTAGGTACTGGTACAGTCACTGCCATGGGGTATTTTTCATCACAAGCTTTCAAAATGCTGTGTAAGGATGTTTTAGGAGTAGCTATCAGTTTTGGCCCTCCTGAGATTTTTCAGAGAATGTCAAAGCTGCTTCAGCCCTCCCAGCTACAGATCAGAAGAATTAAGTCTTATTTTAGCTGCCCTCTTCCTTTGGGCATAGCAGACAAATACTCACCTTCTGCAATGTGCAACTCTTGGATAAAATTTACCCGGGGAAAAAGACCCCCTTAAAGAGTAAGAAGGGTATATCAATTTTACACATAAATGAAAGGTAATGAAATCTTCCAAGTTTCTCTTACGTATACATCTCATGAAATGGATTAAACTTTTTCTAAACTTTTCTATAAACAAAGCACCATATTTTCCTTAAGTATTTCCCTAAGTAAGATAACACTGACACAAAAATAAGCCCTGATTCTAATATTGATAACATTATCCAAAGGTATATTCCAGCTGGGCAATTGCTCCACCAGCTCCCTGGTGATGGGGTTTCATGTTCTGGATGAGACCTCACTGGCCTTCTTGCCCAGCTCTGTCCTTGACCAAATGCTGAACTTTCATCCAAGCAAGGATATGTACCTGAGGTTCCTCATCTTTATAGCAGAAACCATGGTACTTCACTTCCTTTTGATAGCAGCAGGACATTAGTGACCTCCACTATATCTGTCAGGATCTTTACACAGAATCATGGAATTAACTATGTTGGAAAAGACCTTCGAGATCATCAAGTCCAGCCTATGACCTAACACCACCTTATCAACTAAACCACAGCACTGAGTGCTGCATCTAGTCTTTTTTAAAGCACCTCCAGGGACAAGGACTCCACTACCTTCCTGAGTAGCCCATTCCAGTGGCCAATCACTCTTTCAGTGAAGAATTTTTTCCTGATGTCCAGCCTAAACTTCCCCTGGTGCAGCTTAAGACTGTCCTCTTGTGCAGGCACTGGTAGCCTGTGAGAAGAGACCGACCCCCCACCTGACTACAGCCTTTTGTCAGGCAGTTGTAGAGAGTGATGAGGTCTCCCCTGAGCCTCCTTTTTTCCAGGCTAAACACCCCCATCTCCCTCAGCTGTTCTTCACAGGGCTTGTGTTCCAGACCCTTCACCAGCCTAGCTGCCCTTGCAGGCATTTGCAGAGATAGCAGTGTTACATCATGTGACATTGGGGAGGTCCACCACCCATCTCTCATTCAGGATGCCTAAGCTTAAATTGCCTGTGGCAGATGTTTCTCCACTGTGTTCGTGGAAAACCATTGGTGTGGTGATCCCCAGCCCCCCAGCATGGTCCTGCCAGGGCTTTGCTGCCATTCCTGGGAGGCATTTGAGTTCAGCTCTCTTCTCTGCAATTTAATCCCATTTGCTTTCCTATCCCAGCAGACTTGTTAAACTCTTACACCTCCTTTGCAGCTGCTGGTTTTGATTGTGAAAACCTTACTGTATCTCTTCTCATTTTTCTCTTCCCTGTCAGGAACAGCCTTAATTCTCTCCATTCTTTTGTACACCATGACTAGTTGCTCTTGCTGCTTTCCTCCAGGCTGCTGGTCAACACTTCCACAAACTGGAGCATCCAAAATGACTCATTTATGCTGAGACCAGACTGGTGCCAAATGTGGGGGAGTATAACTTCATGTTTTCACATATGTCACCACTGCATGGTGGGACCCAGGATGATGCTTCCCCTTCCTTAGCAGCAAGTCACTGTGACACACACCGACACCTATACTCAGCAGAACAACTGTACAGCCAAGTGTTGCCTTGTTAAATGTCTGCTCTTCTAGAAACCCCTGTAATGTTTGCACTTCCTCTTGTCCTTATCAAACTGCCTGCTGTTTTTCAGATACTTTCTCCAGTTTGGCTAGATCATTTTGAATTCCTAGGCTGTCTCCTCTATACTGGAAGTCCTATCCTAGCCATCATCTTCAAATTTATCAATAGTATTTCAGGAACTCGGTATCCATTAATGATGATACGGTGTAGTATCATAGACTGGCTTCAGTGAAATCCATACTTAATGCACCCTTCTAGTTTGACAAAAGTTTACTGACAATGACTCTTAAAAGTGAGTTTTCTAACCAACTCTGAGCTGTCGTCGTAATGGTATCACGCTGACTCCCCCTATAACATCATGTAAGAAAATGCTAAAACTTTATTGTAGTCAAAGGATATCTGTTGATTATGTAGAATGACAGTTTCCATTTTTATCCTCGCACAGAAGGAACTTGAAATGATTTGAAATGTTAGTTCCTCATTAATCTGTATTTGCCATCACTCATCTGCTTGGCACCTTTCATGTATTTGCAAGTAGCCTGGTTTGTTCTTACAGTGTTTTTCTGGGTACTAAAGTTCAGCCAGCTGGTCTGCAGTTGTCTTCCTCCTCTGTCTCTCCTTTATTAAGCTCATCACTCCATTTGCCCTTGATCAGTTTTGTGGGACCTTGGTCACCCACTCCAAATTCTCAGGTAACCCAGCCAGCTCTCAGATAGCTTCTGCCAGAGGTGGAAATGCCTATGGGGAATTTCATGAGATGCAACCAGTTTGAGAATGTTTAATATACTGAAATGGTAATTTTAAATAAGTTTAGATAGCTTTCTCATTTTTTAGTACCCTGGAATCTCAGTCTTTTGATGGCAGTTCTGTCAGCTGTCCAATCACAGCTTGACCCTTCCAGTGGAAACAGAAAAAAAATTTAGACACAATTGACATTGGTAGATTTAAGTGATAGAAATGTGGGAAGGAAAGGACAACCTGCTTCAGTAAGTCCCGTCTCCAGTGCCCATAGCGTGTAACATCGTGCAGAGACTACACAAATCTCTGCACCTAACAAGCCAAACCTGCTTTAGCATGTTCCTGCCAGGAAGCCCTTACCTGGGCTGCTGACACTGAAGAGGAAGGCTGAGCTTTTGGAAACCTGGGGGTTTACCTCTTGCCTTTCCCCTTTACAGAGGATGATGTTCCTACTCCTGGCTGCAGCACCAGCACGCCTGTGGCTGCTGCCTTGCTGGGTGGGCAGCGTCTGCAAGCAAGAGTCCAGCCACCACTGCTGGGATGGCAAAATGGGCTGAGGCTGGAAAGGGAGGCCTGGGGGAACAGTCCCTGAGGCAAGAGGTGGCTGAAGTGGCCCAAGGAGTGTGGCCCCAGAGTGGGCTGTGACAGCCAAAGGGCCTCTCCCTCAGCCCTTGGCACCAAGGGACAGAGATGAAAGGCTTGGACTTGTGATCCCTTGGTGCAAAGCTTTGGCTGGTTGTGGAACAACGCGGAGAAAAAATACAAACAAGAACTCCGGGAGGGAGCCTGGGAATGGCAGTGCTCATCTTTTAAACAATGTTTTTGCTGACTTTTATACAGGTTCTTCTTCTCATTTCAAAGGGAAAGACACTTTATTCAGGAATTCACTCTTTTCTGCAGCAATCCACGACTTACTTATGACTTGCCTATGGCTTTATGATGGCTGTATGGTTTCCAGTTCTCCAATTTTTTTATGCAGCATCATCCCAGATCAGATACCCTCAGAAATGTCCCCAAGCTGTAAAAATGGGTAAATCATCCAAATATCTCTTGTTTCAAATTCAGTAAAGTATTATACAAGCATTCATAAATGATGATCTTTGAAAATAAGAGCAGCTTTACATGCAATTGTTTGTTCAGGCAATGTACAAAGCAAAAATTTTTTTGAATGCTACATTATTGTGTTGGTTTTTTTTTTAATACCAGGGGTCCTTTAGTGACTGTTAATCTCTGACAGATGGCTGTGTCCATCTGGTACTACTGAAGAGTGTAAAAGTCTAATTTATGTGGAAAATTTATTTAAAATTGTGTATTAATTAGAAACAACTAAAACAACAGATCTTTTCATCCTGGGAGAGCATGATGGTGCCAAAGCACCACTAATAAATTCCACTGCCAAGAAGTGGGAGAGAGTTTGCAGACAGAACTCATGGCATGAGCACTTTTTCTCCTTACTTAGTTGTGAAATATTTCTAAGGACGAAAAATGCTGGGAACAAAGTGCAATGTCCCTCACAGATAAATTCACACAGGCTCTGGCTCGTGCTGAAGGAAGGTGTGATATCAGCCTGTTCCTCATTGTCTGGTATGAGGGAGGGCATCCATGGGGGAAAGGCAGATTTGGATATTCTGGGTCCGAGTGTGCCTGTCTCAGTACAACTCCTGAAGGGATGTTGATGGACCACTATTGCTGCTTCTCCCACCACACAACAACTTTATCCTCACTCTGCTTGCTGAAAAGCCTGCAGCTCTTTCTGGCTGCCCCAGCAGTTTGGGGTGCTGAGGGTGTTGCCAGGAGAAGGCAGTGGGGGAAAGCTGAGCACAAGTTCTGCAGCGTGGGAGAAGAGGAAGGAGGGGAAGGAGGAGATGGGGGTCCTCTATAAAGTCTGCAGCATGACTCAAGTAGGGAGGTGGATCCACATGAAACCAGGCTTTATCAGTCTGGCTGATCATGGAGCAGGGTTACTTGTGCAGGCATCAGCTTCAGAGAAGTTAAAAAGGCAGGAGAGTCCCTGCAACTAACAGTTGCACAGAAACTTATAATAAAACATAGATTTTACTATCTTCACAGCACAATCCCACTACCATGGTGACCTGTCTGGTGAATACACTTGAATTTTTTGGGACCTTGGCTGGCTTGCTGCATTGCTCAAGGAATGTGAAAAGTTATTTCGATGTGATGTCATACTCAGAGAATAAAGCACACTTTGACCATGACAAGATAAACATTTATCTGTTATATTTTCTTCTTTTAGCATCATCAAGTACTCAGTTTGAAGAGAAACACCACTCTTAAATTTGTCCTGAAATGAAAAGAAAAAAATTCTTCTAATGTTGGTTCAGAAAAGTTCTTTCTGTCTGCAACTGGCAAGATGATTGTCTTACCTTGGACTGTGAAAGGGTTGAGTATTGTTTCATGAGGAAGTAAAAATATTATTTTGTCTTGAAGATCAGAACAGACTACTCAGTCTTTTTCCAGCAAGCAGATTTATAGTTAGAATGACAATATATGAGGTTGTCTTAGCGATGGTAATTTTTTTCCCTACAAAAACAGTGTTCTGAAAGTAAATCCTTAGACAAGACTGCTTTGCATTAAAAATGTGTTTTCTCTTTCTTGACTGCAAGGTCAGGTTAGCCTCTTCAATCTGTGTGGAAAATTCTTAGGTGATTTATTAAAAACGAAACTAATCAGAATTTTGCTATGCAATAGCAATCTACTAAAATGCATAATTTCAGTAAACATGTATTTTTCTCATGGTGTTATAATAATGAAATATCTGACACCAGAAGCATCATTTCTATCAAATTTCAATTGCATAGTTTTGAAGGCTCTAAACCACCCTTTATTTCCTTTTAAATGCTCTATTATTATTCCCCAGCAGCAAGAGGTAATATCTCCAAAGTTCAAAGCCAAGCTTCAGTCTGCATTGGATGCTGGGGGAAAGCCATCAGGGTGCTGTTCTGGGAGCCTGAAGTGCTGAAAGTGGATCCATGGTCCACCACACTTTGCCTGCACAAGTGTCTCTAAACTCCTGCCGAAACTCCCACTGTGTTATGGGACTGCAAGGCTGCAGCAGTCCATCAGGGCCACTGACATGGAAACCAGAACCTGAAGCTCATACTTGTGATATAGGACACACAGGAATTTTGGCACCTTTTATAGAGGATTGGAAACCAGGCATACTATGGGTTAGCGTGCCTCTACAGTCTGCCTTCAAGAGACATATTGAGAAAGGTCAAGATCCAGTCCCTTCCTCCAGCCTGTGGTCACCCAAACCTCGGTCCTCTTTTGAGGTTTAGTGCTAACAGGTTGCCTTTCAGAACCAAATGAGTTCTTTGCATCCTTCAAAAGCAGAAAAAAAAAAAAAAAAAAGGCAGCATTGGTGGTAATGCTTAAATTTTGTGTTAGTGGTTTGAACACGTGCTCAGGAAATGTGACACATGCTTTTTAAACTTTTCTCAGCTGGAGGATGTTCAAACCCACATCAGAGAAAACCAGCAAGAAAGAGCCTGTAGCTGAGGGATGAGAGTTCTCTTGGGGCAGAGGGCAGGTCTGCTTACACATTGCACTCTAGTCTTTGGACAAAAAGCAAGAATAATTCTGGGAACACAGACTGGAGCTTTGCTGGCCTTCTGAGTTGTAATTCCTCTACCCTGGTCTCTTCTTCTACGCTCTGGAGAGCTGCATTTGTACTGCCTCTGTCCAACGGTCCTGGCCCTGTGACAGATACTTAGAATTATTACCTTGGAATAAAGCCGCCCTGCTAAAAACCTCACAGAGGCAGGGCAAAGGTGCTTTGTTACTGAGTGCTGGGTTTTGAGGCTGGACACGTGCTCACAGCCTACATTTTACCTTTATCGGCTTTATGATAAAAATTACCAGCACTTCACCTCCACTGAAACACATGTCCTGAGCTGAGTGTCTTGATCTAAAAACACACGTGGTGGTCACAGCATCGGCAGGCTTTCATTCCCCACACACGGAATTAAAAGCTGACTTGCAGTTCTTCTCTCTGGAAACACCAGCTCAAAAGGGTTGCAAAGCACTCAGATCGTGTAAAAGAGAGTGGCCCTGTTGGAAATGGTCCTGTGTGAAAGCTGCACTGTAAGCTTTTTGCACCTTCCAAAGTGCAAAGACAACAGAAATCTTGTGTTGTAGTGGGGACAAACCCCTCTCAGGGTTTCCCATGGCCCTTGCTGGTCAGGCTGAAAGCCAAGCTATCTGTGCTGGTGGGAGAGGCCTGAGCCCATCCCTTGAGAGGCACACCCTGCCTGAATGTAAATAACTGAAGCAGAAGAGAATTAAATCCAACAGCTATTTAGAATGAAATTCACAAACAGATCTGCCCTTCCAGTGCCAAGGGTGTGCTCTGTGGAACCAAGGCATTTTATTGTAATATTCATGCTACCAGAGGGTCTCTTAGAGCCCTGACTCCCACAGCCCAGGGAACACAGGACAATTCCAGAATTGATTAAAAATAGAAATTCAGATTCTAGCTGTCATGAGCTAGAGAGAAACTTGAAATTGTTAATTGTTTTTTATTAAAGGGTTCAAAGAAGGGAGAAGTCATGGGTATTTTTAAAAAATGTAATTATTTTAAAACTAACCCCTTTATATAAAGAAAGATCCTGATGTGTGATTTTTAGACATGTGTAGCTGGCAATTCTGTGAGTGGGACTACCCTGCATTTGCTGGGTCACTTTGCATGTGCTCTACCATATGCACATATTAGAAATTAGGACCCTGATGTCCATTTGCCAGCTACCTGGCTGTTTGGATCTGTTCTGGAGTTGCTGCCCAGCATTAGTTAGTATTTTTCTTGCAGCATCTGATGCTGTCCGTGGTGTCCCTATAGAAAGAAACACTTCAGAGGTGGCATTCACAGTCAGGCTTGTCACCAGGGGCTTGACACCCACAGCACCACAGGGCAGTTTTAAGCTCTGTTCTTTCCTGTACATGAAGCCTTTTGGAATCTGTGGAAGAAGTGCGCAGAATAAAATACAGGTAAAGAAAGGCTGCCCAAGAAACAGCTGAACTTCTGCTTTAATTGTTCTGCCATGACAGGAACTATTTCAGATAGATTAAGATAAGTAGCAGATAAGTAGCACCACATGGAAATAATGCTTCTCCCACAACAGCAGGATTTTTGTGCTATCATTCAGCTTTGCAAGGCTGGACATGCAGACATGGGAAACCAGTGGGAAAGTTCACAGAGCAACCAGAGTTTCATATATAACACACTCTTTCCTCTTACCCCTAATCACAAAAGGAGTAGGCAAGAGTTGTTTTCTCCTTCCTCCACATTTCTTCCTTTTTGCAGAGAAAGCAAGTTCCTCCAGCCAGTCTGATCAGGGAGCAGTTGGGGAAAAAAAAAAAAGAGAAAACAAAAATGGGAAAGTTTATAAAAACTGAATGCATGCTTCTTTCCCAGAAGTAAAGAAATGGATTTTGAGAAGATAACCAGTTCTTGACACGGGAAGCTCATTCCCCAAAGCCAACACTCAAGCCAAGAGGTCAGGTCTCGTACCTTGCTGTTTGCTATTATGTTTGCATGTTACTAAGCTGGAAGGTTTGTGGTTTATGCTGTGACTATGAGGGAGTGCAAGCTTTCAGCCACACAAACAAATCCTGAGGTTTTAACACAAGCTCAGCCTGTCAGTACAAAGTACCATTTAATTAACCTAGAAACTGTTACCCAGGAGTTTGTCTGAGCAAGAAATGATCAAAGAAGATGTCTCTCCCCCATTTCATTGGTCTGGTTTGACTCCCTACAAAGGGATGTTTTGCACTCCAAGCGTGGAGGGGGGACGTTCTTCTTTGAAGTTGTTTCAAGTGCTTTTGGCAAAGGTGGTAAGAAGTGATGTTTTCAATCTCCTTCTCTGCAAAAAAATTACCATCTGCAGAGGCCAAAATCTCTTCCCTAGAACCGCAGAAGAGTGCAAAAGGCTGCTCCTCCAACAGGTGGTGAACTTCCTGCTAAACCTCCTGTACTTTCATACTGACTTTTTTAGAAGCCAAGTAAAGGCCCTCTTACTCAAGCATGGCAAGTGACGGATCAAAGGACATGTTGCCCAGTGGGTCTGCAGTAAGCCGGGACAAGAAACTGGATGAGAGCTGAGCCTAAGACAAATAGTTGAAGTTTTGCTCTTGGCAGCACTTTCAGCCCCAGCCAAACCTGAAAGAGAGCTGAGCTGGAGCTTTACGCAGCTCAACTCCCTGCTTAACACGCTGTTCTCAAAGTGAAAGGCAGCAGGCTTCAAATGGAACTTGTAAGTGTCACATAGTTTTATTGAATTCTGTTTCCTGATCCAGAGGGGAAGGAGCAGCAGCAGGGAGAAAAAGGAAGACCATCCTCCTCAGTGGTGTCACAAACTAATTAAAGTGATTAGAGTCATGCTGTATCCATGACCTTAGAGGACCTGCAGCAAAGACACAGCAGGACATGAGGCTCAGTGGGTAACTGTTTACATAGAACCCCATACAAGGGCTCATAATGTATTAAATCCAGCCTTCTGGCAGGAATACAAAAGGCAAACACACACACAGACCCCACAAAATTGACTTATTTTGTATTTTTAGAAGAGATTTACAAAGAAAACGATGATGCTGTTTGATAAGGAATTAAAAAGCAACTGAAGACAATATGCTTATTGGAATCCCAGAGGTTCTTTGAGGTCACCATTTTAGAAATTGAGAATAAATGCATCTCTCAAATGAATAAAAACTCTGAAAGACCCCTGACAAGGCAAAGAAGTCAGTGCGGTTAATCAGCAGAAGCTAACAGAAGTTTACAAAAAAAAAGAAAAAGGTTATTTCAAGCAAGGAATAAAGATGATGCCCGTCAAGTTAAATGTGAAAACATAAAAAAGTTGGACCAGATAAAAGATTTTCAAGAGCAAGTCACCAGAAGCAAAAGCTAATATTAAATGTTTTTAAGCACATCAGAAGCAGGATGTGTTTGTAAACACATCAGAAGCAGGAAATCTTTAGGTTATGTAATGAAAGCTCATTTGCACACCCAGAGAAGAGCACAGAGTGTGGGGGGCATATAACACCCTGCCCTGGTCCTCCCAGACCCATCGCAGGGACCATCAGACCACCAAAGGTCCATCTCCAGAAGCCAGAGGAGCACAGAGACCCAAGGACAAGTGAGAATCCAAATCAAGGATCCCCAGAGAAAGAGGGAGGAACTTCTCCAGGCTCCTCCCAGGGCTGTCCCTAGAGGACTTCAGCCCCAGTGTCCAGACTTGAAACCCACCACGAGGTGTCATCGGGAACCACTCCCCACATCTCCTTTTGATCTGTGGGGGTCACTGTCTTGAGCTCTAGGACACATTATGGGAAAAGCAGTTTGGAATTATTCCTGCCTTATGGCAAGATGCTTAGAGGAGGAACCAAAGGAGGGTAAAGGCAGGGATTTCAGTGACTTGGAGTGCTTTGTGTGCCTGGACCTACTGGAATGCGTTTCTAGCCTCACTACTGGCTTGACCTGGGGTATGGAGCTGTGGCAAACTTGCCTCTCTTGAGCTGTCACATCCAGTATGATGTATTTTACCCTAACAGAAACCAGCCAGAAGTCTGTGGGAGTACTGTGATATTGTGGTGTAAAATGAGCAAGAAAGACAGTAAATGGGCCCTGGAAATAATGTTAGCAGGAAAGTTTTGGTGTTCATTGTGTTGGACCTTAGCCTTCCTTTATGGCAAAATAAACTTCCTAAAACTAAGGAATGAGTAAATGAGACTTCAGAGGTGCTGATATGAATAACGTCTGGTTAGCAGGGCCAGAAGCTATTCAGACCAGGTTTCTGAATATAGCTATAACTCAGATATTGAGTCATGAAACTGCTATTGGATATATAATCCATCTGGGCATAATGCCTCAGCTGTGGTGCCACAGGAATGGAAGATGATAGATGTGACACTAATTTTTAATCCAGGAAACAGATAAGCAATCCTGACTTCCACTCAGGGTCATGGTAGAGACTAAGACTAGTAGTCACAGAGATACATGTGGTATGCTGGGAAAGGTTTCATACTGTGTAGAGAAAAGTCATCATGTGTATTGGATTCCTTTGAAGCTTTTCAAAAAGAATTAAATTGCCAGGGGACTAGATAATTTATGAATCAATAACTAGTTGAGTAATAGAAAACAAAGTTTTCTCAATGGAGAAAGGGCTTCAGTGGAATCCCTAAGGAATCAGTGGTAGAGTCTCTGCTCTTCAACATGTACATAAAAAATCAGACGTGTGTGAACAGTGAGACAACAAAGTTTGTTGACTAAAAAAAATCTGCTCGGATGTATTATGCCTATTTGAGTTCAGTCAAGGTTTTCAAGTCACGTAATGATTTACAAGCAGATCTGTAGTGGTAAAAATGGACAAAGTCACAAAAAGTCTAAGAAATAACTGAAATTTAACCCAGGTGTAAATGTTTTATGTTTAGTAGTGGACCATCAGGGGCTACTCTGTAGTCATACATGCAACCAGTTTTATACTAGGCCTGTGGTAGTTTTGTGTAAACCAGTGATTGGGAAAGTATTGTCTTTAATCTTTGTGATGTGCTGCCTTTAAGGGGTTTCTGAAATGTAGCAAAGAGAAGTAGGCATATTTTCAGGAATCCGAATTTACTGTGGAGCACTGTGAGCTTCCTCATGGTTCTACATTAGAAAAGACAGAAGACCAACCATCCAAACTGTGCTTCCCTAAACTGTAATAACAAAGGAAAGAGTGCTAGGGAAGGCCTGGCTAGAATCATGGGATGTGGAAACTCTCTCTTTTGCCCTTTCCACAAGACGTGTTATCGCTGTTGCAGAAGAAAAGCAAACCAGTTTAGCATTATTTATACTTGACAAACCTATCTTAGCCAATACTCATCTTCTTTGTCTTCCGTATATAGTGTGTTCATTTTTTTCCATCAATATTTTTTTCAATGGAAATTTCCTTTCATCAACTGATAACTTCCAATGTCCATTCTACATCTTTTGAAGTTATCCCCTGTTGTTTTGGTTTTGTCATCTTCAGGCCACCTTGTTTGCCCTCTATGGGTTGGCATCATTCTGAGGTTGCTTCCACCCAGCTTTCAGGATATCAGGCTGAAGTTTATTTGTTCTAGTCCCCTTGAAAACTTCTAAATTAGCCGAATAATTTCTATGTCAGGCTTTGCATATTTTCAAGTTAAAACTTTCATTTGCATCTGATTTCAATTTTTTCAGATACCTGCTTCAAATACTTTTGCTCACTCAGATGCAGCCAAGAACAAGGAAAATGGAAAGACAATTTCGCAGTATTCTTAACTAAGCCTCAGTTAAAAAAGAGACTCAGCAAGGGCCAAGCCATGTCTCATTTTCTAGGTATTTTACAATAACTAAACGCAGGAGACAAATGCAAATGTTACTCCAAAAGCACCTGGAATACAGACCGAGAACCCTTAATTCTCATATTCAAAAGACATCCACTATCAACAGAAATCAAACTGGTGGAAGAACCTCATGTATTTTAGGCAAAAGCTGAGTGCTCCAGAGACAAAACCCTACTGAGAACAAAAGAGGAATGATGAGGGTTCACAGCCAAACCACAGAGTTTGCAGTCTATTTGTCAGATTTTTGGCCTAAAGATGACAGCCGAAAAAGAGACAAAACTCTGCACTGTCTCATTCCCTAGAGGTTTGTCCATCTGTCCTCGAGCCTCAGGGCAAAGGCCTGGTGATAACTAAGTAGCAAAACTTTTCCCCAAGTGTCTTTCACATGGCCTGAAAAGAGAGACTAACCCAGCTTGTGAATCTCAAGTGGCAAAACTTTAGCACTGAGTGCCATGCCCAGGAACACAGCTGCTTGAGTCAAGGGTCACTGTGGAGAGAACCAGCTCCTGTCCAACCATGCAGGTCCAAAGCTGAGATACTGTCAGGATCTTGATGAGATCTGATGAGTCACCACTGGACACTTGCTCTGCAAAATGTAGGTGTTGGGAGGATGGGGTTAAAACTGGAAGATTTGGTGATGAGGGAGTGGTTTTCTCTCGAAGTGACCTTGCAGATGGGAATTCTAGGAAACTCGGTGTGGTAAAACTCCATGTATTATGCCTTCATCCTCTGCCTGCTTCAAGAAGTAGAATTCCTGTGTAGAGATAACACTCTAACAGACATGCTTCAGCCTCCTGCTTGGGAGAGAGACAGATCATAAAACCACAGTCTTGTGATAAACTGTGTGTGCACGAAGCCTTCTAGGATGAACTGAGCCTAACAGAGCCTGTGTCCCTGTGTGTCTCAGCTGCCTGGCGTTGTTAGCGAGGTAAGGCAGTAAATCCCTTTGCATTTCAGCCACGTTTTGGTGTTGGCCTGGTTTCCTGTATGTGTCGATTCACATGGTAGGTCAAAGAAGATCCCCCCAGCCTCTTGACACTGCTGCTTGCCTTCTGTGTCCCACACTTCAGCCCAGAGCAAAGCAGAAGGGAGCTGGTGCAAAAATTTGGGAGCTCAGGAGCCAAGTCTAGACCACTTACCCCAAACTTTGTCATACAACACCTCCTAAAAGACTGGTTTTTGCTTTTTACCCTTGGTAGTGCCTAAGACTCATCAAAAGACTGATTTTCTTAGTTCTGTGGATCCTAGAACTTCTATGTGCTGCTTACAGAAAATAAATATTCACTTTCCTACTTCCCAATACTGCTCAAATGGAGAAGAAACCATTCCTCAAAAGAAATCCATCTCTTTAGGAGAAATTCCAACAGTACCACAATTACATGCTTTATATAGGGTGAGTCATAGAAAGTCATGGGAGGAAAATTTTTGAAACAAAACATGAGCTATGAAGCATCAGTTCAAATTCTTATCTACAGCTTTGTTAGAGACAATAAAGATGGAAAATAAATTATCTACCGTCACAATAAAATCTGTCAAATGAGTCACAAAGAGCGTGGCACCAAAATGCCATGAGTTATACTGTCTTTCCTTGAAATGGAAATGTTACCAAACAGAGCCAAGGCTAAATTACTGATCAGAGAGGATGCAGTTCCAAATGTTTTCCATGTAGCATCTAGCTAAGAGTGTTTCAAATCACTCCCCCAGAGTAAAAGGTCAGGCATTAAACAATTTGCCAAAAGAACAGATAATGTCTGTGGAAGAAACACAAATATTAATTAAAGAAGAGATTACATTGATCAAAAGAGGCACTCAAAACACCAATAAACAACCTGGAATAACTTCCTGAACAGAAATAAAATCAAGACAGAGCTGCAAGCTGTACAGCACGACTCAGGAAAACTTCCCTTACCTACTCAGTAAAACAGTCAATGTAACTGAGTCTACCAGTTGCACTTCTGGCACAAAACATAAATCTATCAGCTCTTGGAACATGCACTGTATAAAGAGGAGACACACACTTTGAATAATTCACAGAACACTTTACAGAAACTGAAAAAGAGCCAATTCCTGAGCTTCAGACAAACTACTGAAACTAAAATGGTTGATAGTCACTGATCCCCAGCACCATCACTGATCCAACAGGCACAGCAGTTTTCATTCTCTTTAGCCTGTATCATTTCCAGTTGCCAGGATTTAGGTATAGAGACATGCACCTCAATACACTGATCAGGCATACAAAACAAGGCAAAATCCAGAAAAAAGATCACCCCTACCCCATTTCAGTTCCATCCAGATAAACAACTGAGCATGTCCTTCTCAGGGCATGATGAGAGCAAAACTATCCCTGATTCCCTGATTCCCTGATTCCCTGCTCCCAAGCTCAGAGGGTGTAACCCTCTGCCAAGATGGTTGTCACTCAGACCAAAACCTCACAATTTGTACACAAACTAGACACTGAGTGGACACGTATGAAGAACACTCCATTAACATTAATCACAAGAGAAGTTAAAACAGCATCCTTAGGCCTTGCCATTAAAATCAGACTTCTCACATCTTGTGTCAAGAGAAGCCCCATGTAGGTGGCAAGAGAGAAAATTGCAGGTTTCTCTGATGCACCCAGAAGCAGATGCTGTTGAGGGCCAAGGGGACTCAGGACATTCTTTGCACAGCAATCTCTTCACTCCTAAATAACGTGCTGGAAATTTGCCTTGGAGATCAAGATAAGATATGGCACCAGCTTTTGGCTAAAACATAATGCTGGGACATTGGTACAAGAAAGTGCTTGAGTAAATTAATTTTAAATCTTGTAATTTCATCTTCAAGTAAATTTATAGGTCTTAAACGTGCTTAATGCAACTGTTTTTCTGAAATAGGCTTGAGAATAACCACATACACTTGAGGTAGGCGCTCAGAAACACTGAGCTGGAAAGAGAGAAATGCATTTGGTGTCACCAAATGCCATGCTCTGTTCCAGCCACGACCTCTGTTTGTCGTTTGCATGATGCCCCTTGGCAGACAAACCACGAAGTGGAAAGATTTGATCACACACAGGCAGGGAGAATATTGATGAGCACATGATCCCGGTGCACGAGGAGGCCATTTTCACTGATGGGGATCTCATGCTGTGAAAGCGTGACAGACGGCACGTGGCTGGGGTTTGGTGCAGAGGGATTAAAGACAGCGGGATAGACAGGCACGTCAGAGAGGCATATAAAATAAGGTGATTAAAATGGCAGCAGACACCTGTGTTTGGGGCCTGCCTCCTGCCCTTCCTGCACTCCCTGGGTTCCTCTAACTGCGATGGGATCTGACTTGAAGAGAAGGCAAAGGCCTGTGAAATGCTGGCATCCGCCTCTGGACATATGGGTGGCCCTCCCAGCAACCCGGTGTCACTCTGGCTGCACGCTGTGGCAGCCCCTACTGTATTTTCATTAGTATTTACGGCAGCAGCTGTATCTAAGGCTGCAGCTGTCAGGACAGCTAACAAGGTGTGTCTCACAGTATTGCTTTCATGAGACTTTACAAGGTGTCGTTAAGAGCTGTTTGCTCTCACAAAGCACAGCATTTGTACAAGATGTAAACTCTTCTGTGGAAACCCAGCACAAACCATTGAGACACTGAGTAAAAGAAGATATGCAGGACATGATCAGACCCTGAGGGTCTAAGCAGGAACTGCAGAACTGTGTTTACTTTCCAGTGAGCTTGTGCATATCCAGAAGGCGTATCAGTGGGGATTACAGTGCAGCAAGGTCTCCATCACAGCTCTTGCTGTGTCTGCTGTCTCAGACTCACAGACAGGGATGAGACTGGCTGTGTGCACATCACAACTCAGGATACTTTTGTGTATAATTTCCTAGGAAATTAAAGTGGCCTTGCATTCTTTTTTACTCTTTTACCCTGGAGGAAGTAAGTGATGAGATGAGAGTTCCCAAGCATAGGTGGAGTTCCAAGGAGTGAGGCTAGCCAAGAAAGGCACCGAGTGACCTGTGCTACTAGTTGCAGGACTTGGAAGAGCTTGAATACGGGGTTTCACATCCTAATGAAAGTCTGGCAGAAGGCACCCTAGAGCTGAAATCCCTGACAAGCTATAACTGCACTTCATCTGCCTGGAGGCATGTGAGCCTCCAGTAAAATTCCTCAGTGTGGGGCAGATGGGTACTTCCCCCGGGTCGGACATCCTGGAATGAAGAGAGTGCATCTGTCTGCAGATGAGATAAACTGTAGTCAGTTCTTTGGAACCTGATGTGAGATACAGGACTTGTTACTGAGATGATTCATCTGTGATCAAATTCTGAGCTGGTGAAAACAATAAATTAAAACCCAAGGCAAATTCTTACATTTTGAACCTTGTAGACATAGAAACAGCAATACAGACATAGACAGGCATAGCAACATTTCTGACATTAAAAAATTGCAATGTAACAGTGAAAGGGAAATGGAAAGGCTGAAAATAAACTGAAGGAGTTGGATTGCAGTCTCCCATTTTCATTTAAGTCATTCAAATATTATCATTTTGAAACTTTGTTTTAGATTTGATTCAAATGAATGAAATTTCAGGGAAATTGATCTTCCATCTGTTTTTGAAATAGTGGAGGAAATCAACCTTTAGTGGGTAATAAGTGATAACACAGAGTTCTTACTAATTTTCAAACTTGCATTTCAAAATATTGCATGGATGAAACAACCTCTTTGGAAGGAACTGATTTTCATTGAGTAAATTCCTGTTCATGCCAGCTGAAGCCATAATTTGGGCCAAATGTCTCAGCAATTCACAGCTTGTAATAGATGAAGAATTGTTGTGATTTGCTTTGAAACACACGATGGGGTGAATTTCAATTGTCAAAATTCTTGTAAAATTGAAACAGGGTAGGTTCCTGCTGACCAGGGATATTAATGAAAAATAGCTAGCAGCAAAAGAATGGAAAAAATGAGTGGCAAAATGCAAACCAGGAAAAACAGCAAAAGCTTGAACAGGAAACCCAGTTTTTGGGAAACATTTTGACACCCAGAGTATGAACCTATCTTCAGTGGGATCTGTTGTCCCCATATTTCAGGCCACGGGTGCTTTCAGAGCAGCAAGGGTTTTACACTGTAACGCACCAGGAGCGCGTCGTCGCTCCTTGAAGCAGCACTGTTCCCAAGTTAAAAAGAGAGACAGTCTGCAGCCTGCAAATGAGAGACATACAGCCTTTGCTGGAACGTGTAATGACAGCTGAGAGTTGCTTGGTTTCATGAGAGTCTGGGATTTTCCAAGGCACCTCGGGTACTTAGGTGCCCACTTCCCACTGGCATCCATTGAGACTACGACATGTGGCTTTCCTGCATTCCTTACGATGTCTTTAATTGTGACGGCTGGAAAGAGACCGTTCATTTTTGGGGGTAACCTGTTTGCTTCTGGCCTAGGAAGGAATATCAACTTAAAAATATTCTCATCAGAGGAAGACAAAGCTACATGGGCCTAGGAGAGCTCAGCTGCCAGGAAGCCCCAGATCCAGGAGTACCCAGTGTCCATTAGTCATCATGAGGGGCTGTGGCATTATCCCACATCTGTCCCTGTAGCTCCGGTCTCAGCATCCCCTTGGCAAGGCCATCCACTGAGATACTCACAGAGGGGAGTCAGCAGGGCTTCCACAGGAGCCAGCATGTTGTAGGTACATGTATTTCATGAGTCACTGCTCCAGGCAGCAGGAATACAGAGCTGGAGTACACCAAGGCCTCCTCCCACACAGGTATCCCTGCTGGATGCAGGTCAGAGTTTCTTAGACTTCCCTAAGAATCCAGAAGAAAATACTTTTAAAAGCACTTTTTCAGTCATTTCAGAAACAAACTAAAGACGCAAAGTCATCCTATGCTTAACATCTTCTAGAACTAGGAAATCTTCTCCAGCCCTACCTCAGCATCCTACCATACACACCAATTAGAAAAATTAGGCCTCTCTGTGGTGGTGAAGTTTCCTTAACATTTGACTTGTAACAGTAACTGCTAGATGCCAGTCTCTCAAGAAATGACAATTTCTTTGACACTTTTCAACAGAGCGAAGAGCATGGAAAAATAAAAAAGGAAACCCTAGTCAGTCCAAACTGACAGTGCTATGGTAAGGAAAAAGCCTTCATAAACCCAAAGAAGACTTGAGTTGATGTCCCCAAAGTAAAACTCACTATTACTAGCCACTGTTGCATAAAGCGAAGAAATTCTGCCCTGAAATTGCAGTTAAATTTAAAATACATTTTAAATTTAAAATAAAACCAAGTTAGACTACTTTTTTGGTACGATAGTCTTGGTTTTCATCCAGCTCTTATCTTGTGAACCTTTCTGCTGCAACATTCCTTCACTGCCAAATCTGCTTTACTTTCTTCCACAAAGACAAAATACAAGAATGTGGTGGTGTTTCAATTGATTGTACAAAAGACAGAAGTGGAAATTCAGTGACACCATGGTTGAACATATGTAAAACCTGGCCCGTAGGACATGAAGACAAGTCCTTGAATGTAATTGTGCTAACAAAGAAATGTTAAATGAGTGCTTAGGTCTAATACAATTTGTTCTTACTAAGTTTTGCATAGAGAAAGATAAAAGGGTAACTGGCCAATTGATCCACATTTCTAAACTAATAGATCAGTGGCAATATATTTGTCCCTAACAGGTTTAATGTACTTTTGTCACCTTCAAATGCTTGCAACATAAAATCAAAACCCCATACTGGCCGAAGTTATTCATGACAATAACTTATAGAATAGGCTGTTGTGCTTTTTAAACCTGGTTTTGGTAGTGTAGAATTAATTTTCAATACTAACTTTTATGTTGCTTTTTTACCCCAGTTCTTGGTTGGAAACTGTTGTTAAAGAAGAGAGCTGAGAATGTGATCTCTGCTGTCCAAGCAAACAAACAAGCACATTTATATAAAATATCTTCTTATCATCATCTTTCATGGCTAGATTCAGAGTAAATAAAAAAAATTGGGTTCTTTTAGCCTAAAAGGAAAGGTGCAGAACGAGATGGAGATAGTAAGATGGAGTGTAAATACAAAAAAAGAATTAAAACTGAAAGAAAAAGAACAAGAAATGCCATATAGCAGCCAGCCTCAGGTAAACAAATAATTGATTACTGACTTTTCTTTTTCAACAAAACAAAAACTAGGTAAGATAGGATATTTTTAAAATTTTGAATGATATGTTATCTTATGTTTTACAGATTTTAACAGCTTCAGCATCTTTTTTTTTTTTTACATTTTAAATTAAAACATCCTTTTGAAATACATTATTTACTTATACTGACTAATTTTTTCTTTTTATTTGCTTCTCTTCTGTTGGAATATTGAACTGAACCTGAAAACACATTTCCATATTTCTGTCCCTGAATTGCATTAAGCTACATGGTCTACAAAGTACTGGAATAACTTCTCATGCCAAGATGTTTCAAAATTCATTTGGTTGCATATATATTGCATCTCCCTCACTTTCCACAGCCTCACATTGCAGACATTAAATGGTCTGTTAGTACTACTGTTATTTTGATTTTATCTGCTCTCAGGGTGATAGGCTTCTCAGTAAGTTGAAATCTGAGAAAGATATCTTCTGAGCTACGGACCAACTTCTGAATAATAACCATGAATTCTGGAAGCGGGAAAGAAAAGTGGAAACATGTCAGGACATGGCTTGGAGCATTTGAGAAATTTCTGCCTTGTGTTACGAGTGCATATTGTGTTTTAGAATTTTCTAAAGGCAAATGCCTACTTGGTGGGTGGCAGGATAGCAGAAAGTTCCTCTTAGCAGAGCACGGAGGAGAGAAGGAGAGTTGACTGCTCAGCACCTCTGTCAGCTGGACAAGTGCGTGGAGGCACTTCTATCTTCCGTAGCAGGGTGCAGGGGCATTAGGTGTGACCCTGTACTTCTTCATGCACCAATTCACAAAAAGCCCCCAACCCTTTAAATGAACTTTAATAGCTCGTTATGGCCCATTATCAATGTTGAAGCTGCTGTACATGTGTTGTTAATATGCTATGGTATTTGTAATTGAATATGACCTTCTGTGACATTGAAAATTTGCTTGTCCGTCCCAAAAGACATCCACATGTTTTAGGAAGGACAAGTGTGCTTCAATAAACCTTTTAATCAAGAACATATGCTCAGTAAACAAAAAAGCTTTTATTGATTTCATAAATAGCAAGACAATGTCAACCCTGTGCCAAGCACACTATTGCACAGCTTTCTAAAGTCTGTGGTACGTGTGTAATGGAGAATGGTAGTTGTGTGCCAGAGGGACCATTAGTGGTCTCCTTGTCTTGGGGTTGGGGCCAGTGAGGCAACTGTCTCTTCCCTCAGCTCTCTGTGGGATTGCAATGGACTCCCTGCACTCGAGCAGCGGCCTTGGAGGACAACAGGAGCAAAGGGTACTGTGATCATGTTCTGCATCTTCCCTTCATGTCCATTTCCTTACAAAGTCTCTGTATACTTAATCTCTTGACCGCTTTTTAAACACCCTTCAGCTCTTTTGGTTTTCATCCTGCAACATGTGTCTTGTATTCCAGTCTTTTAGTCATGTTTGCCATCTCCTGGGAATGACTCGTGAGATCAACACACATTTCTTTGTAGACCATGCTCAGGCAGGGGTTACCAGAACAGAGAAACCACACAGCTACATGGCATAGAAATGTTAGCCAACTGCCAGCAGAACTGCCAGATATAATGGTTTTTTCCCATAACTTTTTTTCAGTTTTTGAATTTAGTTTCTTTTTGCTCTTGCCATTGTGGGGAGTGCCTGAAAATGGAAAGGCATTTTTCCAGTTAAATCTCCTGGCAAATTTCTGGTACCATTGTTATGTGTCCTAACGTAACACTCCTTTGTCAGATGAGTTCTGCTGGAGATGTTTTGATGATTATGAATAGATGATATCCTTTTTTTTTTTTTCCCAGTCCTAATGCAGTTCACTGCTTTTGTCACAATACCGGGTGCATTTCAGGAGTGGCTGTGTTCCCACCACTCTTGATAGATTTTAGCATTCTGTGACTGCAGGAAAGAAGCCAGTGGGGAGCCATGTCTCCATGGCAAGACTCCTCAAGGTTGGTAGGATAGAGTTTGATCTTCCATAAGTCTTTCCACAAGCTTTTTGGTATATGTTAATAACTTTCAGGGAAAAGTGGGACATTCAGCCCAGGCTGTGATAGAACAATGTATGTACATCAGCAGGACATTTTTACATATTTTGCTTTCAGCTCCTAACAAAGCAGTGAAATTCTTTCCAATTATTTTGAGGGGAAAAAGTGTTAAATTGGGAAAAAAATACAATATCAGTAAAAGTCTTTTTTCTATTAAAAAAGATCCTCAGTTACTACTGTGTTCTTTTGTAGTTGCCTCTAACATTTCAGCAGCATAAACTTTTCTGTTCAAATGATCATATTATAACATAGATGAAGAAAATTCAATTGCCTAAGTAAAATAAAAAAAAGCATAACAAAAAAGGGCATAAATAGACCCAGCTTGCTTTTATTATTCCAGAAGATATTACAAGCACTGACAATGATCATGTCTCTGCTTAATGTTACTGGCACTTGCCTATTTTCTTTCTGGCTGTATTTTCCTGCTTGGTATCTGCCTAAGTCGCCTTAAAAGAGTAGATGAAATGTTCAGCACTTTTGGCGACACCAATCATATGCGAAAATCATTTCCCACCATTTTTTAAGAAAACTAAAACATTTTTGTTAAAATACAGTAATTTAAAGCAAAATAATTTTAAAATTCATTCTGAGAAAGATACCAGCCTTTCTGAGGAGGAAGTAAAAGGAGAATGAATGTCTTTTCCCTCATAAAAAATTTCTTAAAGATTGTTTGTAAATTAAAGGAAAACCCTCCATGCTCTAGAGCTGGCAGTTTTCCCTTGGCCGTGATTTATCCTGGTGCTCCTCGGCAGACAGAGCAACCTGCTACTTGTAAAACTGGTTCCATCAACTCAACTCTCAAAGGCACACTGAGTTACTGAGGCTCTGCAGACCCTGACTGTGCCCATGGCCTTTGAGGCAGCTCAGTTAGTTTCAGAGGAAAACATTCGTCTTTTTTGGTGCTCAGGTTAGAATGTGATGGTTAAATCAGACTTTTTTTCCCATAGGCTTCCAGTTGTAGTCTTTTCATTCCAAGAAAAGTAAATGTTTTTGTATGCAGGTCTGTCTTGCAGCAAGGAAAAGGCATGGCTTCATACTGAATCAACACAGCAAGTCAACAGGTCAGTCAGCCACTCACTTGATAACAGTAAACAAACAGATAAATTCAGTTTGATTGATGGAATTTATATTTAAAGCATCATGTAGAAACACATATTTACAATTTCGTATATGTTGAATTGCCTAGGTATTTGTAAAAATACATGCTATTTTGATATATAATACATTAATTCAGAATGTTTCCCTAAGAGGCGGCAAAATTTATTTTGAGTTGTTCCTAGGTATGCACTAATTTAAATGCTCATTCTAGTTTTAGAAATTTAATTTTAGCTCGTTTCAATTCACATTCCACTTGTTATCACAATTAGACATTTTTAGACATTCAATAAAGTTGAAAGTAGACATTTGCTAAGTTTTAAAAGTGTATGAGTTCTGTATGCTTGCCAATATGTAGAACTTCTTAAGTTATGGGACTTGGCATATGGCTTAATGCAGGCAAAGTTGTTTCTCTCCTGTTGTTGATGCCAAGTGAGAATGTTCTCAGCTTGTTCTTTTTCTTTATGTAGGTCAGCACTTAGCAAGAGTTGTCCTCTAATTCTGCCAAAACCATGTGGATCTTATTCTAATTCTCTTAATAAAAGCCATAAATTTTAATTTTAGCTCTAGATAATGATAGCAATACTTCTAACTTGAACAAATGTACGTGGGTCTTCAAGAGACTGGCAAATGCCACATTTCTGAAACAGAGCCTAGATTCCAGTACTCCCAAACAGCAAGTCCCTCTCTCCAATCATGGAGGAGGCAAAACTTAGAGAAATGTCAGAATATCCCCACGAAGAGGTTATTCCCCTACTCTTTCCTCAGCCCATGCCAAGTCTCAGTGTGCTCTTGAGCTGTGTTGGCTTCGGACCAGGCCTGCAAGTTCGCTGTGAAAGCGTAGCTGATAGTGAGTTGATGGAGGAAAGCCACACATTCTGCCACTGTGACCCAAGAGGAGATTTGGCAGGAAGGGCCCCTCTGCTCTGCTCAAGTGTTCAAGCTGAGCCAAGCCTCTGGAGCAGGCTGTTGGCAACCCTGCTTTACACGGGGGGGTATCTGCATACAGGGGATGATATGACTTTAGAGCTACTACTGCAGAGATGTAGTTCTTGGTTCAGTGCTTACCCTCTTCTGTTCCTTTCCACTCACTCCACCTTTGCTCGAGCTCCTCAGATATTCCCAAATGAACAGCAGGATGGATGGTGTCACTGGACACACTCATCAGACGCAAAAGAAGCACAATAAACAAAATAGCAATCTAAAACAGTGTAAGCTTGATACATCTCTTAGCACAGCCAGTCCTTTAGGAAGGCATGCTCAGCAGCTCCAGAAAGGAAGCAGTCAAAAGCTTGAGGTACTGAACACAGAGATTTCAACTTCCTGCACGACGGTCAGAGCAGCCTAGCAAAACAGAAATAAAGAGTATTATGGCCCCTCCCTTATCACACGTGGTATACCAGGCTTGCAAGTACACAAAAAGGAAATAGACAAACAACCAAAGATGCTTGTAACTTATGCAAGAAAAATGACTAACGATTCCTAGAAGAATACTGCCATGAGTGAAATAAAAGAACCATGTTTCAATAGCAGAGTCATAAAGCCAGTGTGGCCTGTGTTGTTTAAGCTCGTGTCAGGAATATGTCAGCCTCGCAGGCTGTGAAGTCAGCAGAGCTCCATCACAAGTACAGCTCGCCTTGTGCTCCAAGCACATGCATGGGCTCTGCGCGGAGCACTGCTGCCAGCGACGAGGTCTTGCAGGGCTGGTGATGCACACTCCCCTCACTTCGGTTCCTTGCAGTCTATTTTAGGCAGGCAGCTTGCAGCACTGTAGTGCTGAAGAAAGTGATAGTCCCGAACACGCTAGCCTTCTCACCAGCCAGGGAATCGTGACTTAGTGGAGTGTTATCATCGCCGTTTCGCTAAACAGGCACAGAGGGGAAAACTGACTGAAGAGCTCGCTCAAAACTATCTGGGGAGTTTCTGGCAGATCTGAGAAGCGAACATAGATCTCCTGAGTGATGGGTAAAATACTGAAACCTTCTTTCTCTTGTAAACTTCTGTTCTCTCAGGCCTATACTTTAGAGCAGCAAAATCTGAAGAAACAATATGAGAAAATACACATCCCCAGGATCTCCTCCCCAGAATCTCCTCTCAAATGGTACTGATGAAATCTGACACAAAATGGCAGCCAACTACTAGTAAAACATTCTCTTGAAATCTAAGAAAAGGTCACACTCAACCTTTCGGAAGTCAAGAGGAGTCTTGTCAAGTAATGCCAATGTATTTATGAAGAATTTAGAGGGGCGGGGAGGAGGCATGGAGCAAACAGAAAATAAGTGCATGTTAATTAGATGCTATGCTGGTTAAACTACAAAAACCAGAGATGTGTATTTAAAAAATCCAACAAGCCATAGCTTTTGGTGTTAGCTTACAGTTCAGAGAACAGTCTTTTTTGGCTACACCTTGTCACATGATAACTGCACCGAGCACCTCATACTTGAGGTACTTCAAACATTCTGCTTGAATCCACAAACATCTGGAATCATATGTTCAGTACACATGCCCTACCCCACATCACACATCTGTCCTTCCTCGCATTTACCCCTTGCAGATTTAGCAGCCACCACTCTCTGCTCAACCCATGACCAACTCTCCTTGTGCCTCCCCTCCAGTTCCTGCTGGCACTTCAGGCACTGGACTTGAGATCTTTGGCTGTAATGACAAATACGGATGCTGTGTGCTTTTCGTTATCCAGATGGCATTAGCCTGATTCTTACTGCAACTGCCAGACACAACTGATTCTCATTCTGCACAATACTTTCATAAGGGTCTCTCCACTGCTTATTACATTGGTACAAGTGGAAGTTAGTAGACATCGGCAGATAGTGATTCTGCAGCCAGGCTTTCAGAAGTTACAACGTAGTAACATGTGGTGTCCTGTTACAAGATCAGTGCTAAAGAATAACAGAGCCAAAAATTAAAACAAACTGTGAAAATAAAAAAATACACCAAGAAATAATTGGAGATATGATCAAGAATTTGAACTTCTAGCAGACCAAGCCTAAGGACACTGGTTTTCCAACTTCTACATTGCACGATCTTTACTGTCATCACTCCCCTGTTTAAGCTAAACACATTGAATGATTTACAAGAAGGTATATAAATATCAGCAACACATGCAACAATCCACCTGACTACTTGACCAGACAAAATATGTTCATTAATCTAATATCATATTAGTTTTACTGTTGCTGCAAACATAATCAGTGCAGAACATGAAAAGCTGAACTCTAAAGGCTGGGCTGGTAAGTCTTTATGTTGGTAGCTGTGTTGGTGGCCTTCTGATTCTATTTATTTTCTCTGGCTTCTGCTGAAGAAACTCACCCATGCTCTGTACGACAGGTGGAAGTGGCTGGGTTACTGTGTCACGCTGTTCTGGAGAGCTCTTTATTTCTAGGCTCTTTGCTGACTTCTATAAAGGTCAAAGAAGTGAAGAATATTTCTGGTATGAGCAGCACAGCTTCATAACCTCATGCTTATAACCTGAACAGAAGTGGATTTAATAGATCCAGTAATGATTTCTTCTTGCTTCTCATAGACTCGCACATTTCAGGGCCAGAAAGAACTTAATTCATCTTCTCTAAGTACCTAACAGAGGCCGCTTCATTTTATCCAGCTACACATGTATTGCAATCAGTAATTATATTTACCTGAACTACACTCCCTGGAGGTGCAGCCAGTCTTACTTGGAAGTCACACTAAGCAATAGAGAATCAACTACTTCTCTTTGAANTAATGGAAAATATGGAAACAGAATTCCTCTCTTAACTGGCACCATAACTGGTAAATACCATATGTATTAAAAGTACCTGAAGTAATGGGGGAAAGTTGAGACAGTTGAGAAGGTGAAAACACAACTCTGCTCTGTTTCATGTGAGGTCAGGAAATAAAGGTCCTCATCTTACAAGATATCCCATTAGGACCCACCTAAGTATATTTATTTGAGGCAGTAGTTTACATTTTCTTTAGAGAAATAAATGAAGTGCTGATCTCTCATAGTTTGTGAAGACCAAACTTCCACAAGAAGATAAGCAAAAAATCAGCAAGGAGCTGTCCTGCTGGATAGGAGGGAGGATATCCAGACTCCAGCAGTCAGCTTAACAGATGGGGCCTCAGTGGCTCTGCCGATACTGAGACTGGAATGACAAACACCCATAATTACTCTTCTTGCTCCGATGTATGGTTCAAGGGAAAACTTCTCTTTCACTATTTGCGCTCTGCTGGTTGGCTTACAGAATTGCCAATTGTCCCGCCTCTTT
>VYZQ01043569.1:0-11050 GCA_013400655.1 Mystacornis crossleyi
GGCCTCCTTTTTCTTCAGCGATGCCCGTGCGAGGTGGAGTCCCAGAGCGTGGAGTCCAGCCTCCAGAAATCCATCTGAGCATCCTGATTTTCCTTCCAGCTTATGCTCTGTGCATATTTACCTGTCCAGATCCTTCTACCTGGCCTCTAGCTTTCTTCATGTGGAATTGAGGATCAGATGATGCCTTTCGGATGCTTTTGGTTGTGCTAGAAGGTGAAGAGAGAAGGGGGTGAGGTTGTTGTCTCTCACAGAACACTGGGATTGTTTGCTGGTCAAATCACAGGCACCAGCTGTGAGTAGTTCTGTTTCTTAATGGATCCAATCTCTCCCTCCATCAGCTCTCTGTCCACTAAACCCCAAGGAAATGGTGGTTTTCTGAACATAGGAGAAATGGCTGCTCCTCATGCTAGTAGGGAAATTAAGTGTGCATTCCACTCCTCCCTGAACACTTGGTGGTGATTGTTTTTTAGCATTTGTATCAAACAAGCTGTTCATATAGGCTCTAAATAATGTGTGAAGCTGTGACCAGTGATTGGAGACTCCAAAACTGGAGTTACAGTATTCTGTCTGTTTCTAATGGAATACTTTTCTTAGTGGAAAATGAAAGCGTCTCAGGGGTTAAATATGGCTTGGGCTGTTTGGTTCTGAAAAACACAGGCAGGTTTCAAAACTTGTCTACTGCACAAAGTTGTCCTTGAAACTTACCTTGTTTTTGTCCAGTCCCATGACCGGCAGAATACTTTTGATTTACAACGTCCAAGCTGGGGGCTTGGAAGGCCCCATGATGTGCATTACAACCATCAGAGCATCCAAGGTTTTTATTATAAATTCTGAAGCCTTGGAACACCTGAGAACTCCAGGCATTTTAACTTGCTGGGGTCTGTGAACTTTTTGGCTTGGAACCAGGAGCATGGAAGACCTTAGAACCCCCCCATGGTTTTGTCTCTCATGTGATCCTAATTCTATCCAGTTCTATTCTTTGGACATCCTTTTCCCTTTAAGCTTATTCCAAATTCAGTGTTGGATTGTTTTTTTTTTTTTTTATCTGAGCTTTCAACTGTATGCAACTGTATGTCAGTTGTAAGCTATTATTTTCAACTCTTGTTCCTTAGCTCCTCGTGGACTTCTGGAGTTCAGAGCAGTGACTGGAAAGATGCAGTGGCTGAATTTATACTCAGCAATCTCGGTTCTTTGCCTATCTAATGTACCCTGAGGAAGGCTTGTGCAATTGAGTTCCTGGTCCATATAATTCAAAGGAAAAGAATGAATTTAAGAAGCATATCCCTTGAACACCTGGTAGCGTATGCATTCATACATCTCTCTGCAGGGCTCAGTATTGTTCTGAAGTCATGTGGCATGGTTGCTAAAACTCATGATTCCCAAAAATAATTTGAGAATGGTGCTGTGGCTAGAGGACTATCTGAGGGCATGTGAGGCACAGATTCAGTTGGCTCCTCTGCCAGCAGTTTCCTGTTCATCCTCAGCAAACATCTTGGTCCTCAAGTTCTCTGTATTTAAAATAGTGACAGTAGCAT
Source organism: Mystacornis crossleyi (assembly GCA_013400655.1). NCBI lineage: Eukaryota > Metazoa > Chordata > Aves > Passeriformes > Timaliidae > Mystacornis > Mystacornis crossleyi. Next base: position 1,536 of record VYZQ01043569.1, read on the forward strand.
TATCCTACCTAATAGAAATTGCGAGATAAAAATATATAATAAGTTGTAAAATGGCTTGTGTATCATGGTGACTGGAGTTTTTATTTTTCCTTTTTAAAAAACTCCTAGAGTTTCATATTTCATTTTGAGGAATCATGGGAAACATATAAAAAGCTTAAGATATTTTTGCTCAGCTTTCATTATTTATTCCTGTTCTTGACTGTTGTAGTCCCTCTCCTTCTCACTGGGTCAGCAAGCTCACTGAAGGGGAATGTCAAGTAAAATTGACTTGAAACTTCTAAAAGGGGCAAAATAAGTGTATTTTTTTTCTATAGTGCTGATATCTTTTACATCTGTGTTATGTCTTTTAAAATCCATGTTTATAAATATGTGTATAAACGTGGTCAGCTTTTGCTCTTGTTTTGCAGCATGATTCCACAAGCCAGTTACACAAAAACAGCTGAGGAGGGCAGAAACAAACATAGGGGTTGAGGAGCGCTGTAACTGGGTGTAATTGGCACTGAAGTTATGGTGAGATTAAACTACAGGATGAGAAAAAAGATTAAATAATTTGTGAAATTCACTAAGGAATGAAGATGCTGGGATGTTTGCTTTGAGGACTGTGGCGGACTGTTCCCTGGAGGGAACCAAATAAATCAGTTTCAGTAGGAGAACCAGCCTATGTTTTTTTGGCCATATTACTAATACCCTTCCTTTCCATTTTTCGGCTACACCCATTGTGACATTGATTTTCATACCTGCTATCTGAAAGTGGCCTAAAGTTTTACCCTTAATACTTGGAAGAGCCATTTAAATGCAGTGGACTGATGTTTATTGCCTGGTCCCAGGCAGGTACACGTGGGACTGAAATTATTTTCTTGATGTGGAGGCATCACACAGCAACAAAATTCTGTGATTCAGTAATCAAACATTAATGAAGTACAGAGTGAGCTTTTGAATGTTTTTCATGCCCTGATTACTAAACAGAGGTAAGATCTGTAGTGAAGGAAAATGTATTTGTCCTCATGCTGAGGTTATGCTGGCGAGCGGGACCCTGAAAGGTGCTGTTGCCTTGCAGCAACGCCTTCTGCTGAAGTCTCGATCAGAGGCAGGGTTGAGCGCAGTGGCTGGTGAAAACAGAGCTGGATGGACTGCTTACAGCTTTTCCACCACATATTTTTTCAGCAAATAAGCAGCCCTGTGTGTTTTATTAACTGAGCTACCTAAACACCGAGTTAGAATTGCAGCAGCAGGAAGTGGCTTCTAAATTGTAAAGCTGCTCCGTGGCTGCAAATTCAAGCGGCTGAAGGTTACTGAGGCTTGTAAAGTCTCCCTGGTGGCCACAGCATAACCATAAGAGAGTCATATGTTTTCTTGCTACACAGCAGGAGGAGAGGCAGGCCTGGAACAGTGTTTTCCCCAGTGCTCGTTGCCCAGGTCTGGATTTTTACACTGTCTTTTGACTTTACATGTGTTTCGGTTGGGGTTTCTGAAGTAAAAATTGTGCTGTACACCAGTCATGGAGATCTCTTAATGGAAGGTACATTCGAGGTAATGGTGCAGTAAACCAGTATTTTGTAGTATTTGGAGGTAAAAATAGAAAACTGGAAAACTTCAATAAGGTCTAATAATGAAAAACTTGGAAAAAAAAGTTGGACGTATAGTTTTGTTTGTTTGTTTGTTTGTTTGTTTTAAACCAGCAATAGAAAGTTTCCACTATTTGCAATCTATTAGAGTATTTGTGAATTTTTTTTTGCTTATAACAGGACATTCTTTTAATTTTTTTAACCTTGAGGAGGGCGGATTCATTATTTTTGTCATGTACTTTCAATGGGAAGGCAAATATTTATATTGCATTAGTTTTCACAAGTGCACAGCAATTTTTTTTTTCTGTAGCTAGTCTTGAGTCAGTGTAAATTTTATGGCAAACCAAAGGGTGCAAAAGCTAAAAAGCTAAAAATGCTTTAAAGTACTTGTGTGTTCTCATAATTTTTTGGCTGAGAGCTCAGTTTTGTATGACAAGTGAAAACCACTGAAAATATCTAGCTGCAGCATTGGTTTGCAGTGGTACAACTTTACACTTCCAGTAAGTGAATTTCAAACAGAAGAGCTTTTTCAGTCTTCTAAATCCGTACTCAGACATTTGCCTTGTGTTTGAATGCGAGTTATCCTGCAGGCTCGGGTGTTTGAGGCAGGTACCTGGCCATGGCCCGCAATTCACTTCTGTGGTTTTTGCTGAGAAAGTTGCTTCTGGATAACTGCTCACGGTGAAGTTTGTATGTGCACCACAAACATGTATAGAAATGCCCATTCTACTTTGGTCAATGCTACTTTATGTTTTTTTTTACTTGGGTGTTCTGTGTGTAACTTTTTCTGCTGTCACACACAGTCCTGAGCAGTCATCCTGCAGTCATCTTTCTGATGGACACATTTGATGCAGGGAGCTTTGAAATTGTTTTTGAAAAGCAAAGTGAACAAACATCGTTGATAGGGGCTTGGACCTGCCTGTTGTTCAAATCTTATTCTAGAGCAGAAAAGGTGAGAGAGCGATACATGTCCAAATACTGGGTTTTTCATGTACTTTATGGTGAAGGGATCTTTTCGCAGAAAAAACCTGTCAAGAAAGGTACTGCACTGCTTTAGGGTGTTGATTCTGATGTTGTTACATAAAAATTACAGTATTTTTAGAGGCTTTTGGCCAATGATACGTAAGATTAAATAAATGTTATATTGTCTTTTTTCAAAGATACCTGATATAACAACTAACAGTGCATTTTAATGTACATGTGAAGGGGTCAGTTGAAAATTGTGTAGAATTTTGCTTTTCCTGGCAGCTGTATTTCATTCAGAGTGGCCTCCTAATGTGATCTCTTTCATTACAGAAACAAAAGAATAATCTGCATTTTAAATCTGCTCTAGCATTTTGCACCCCTGGTGTGCTGCTTTTGCGCTTATGACAAAATGACGAATTTGGAAGTAGAGGGAGTAGTGACCTGAAGTGTTTCTCTTCCTCCCCTCCAGGCACTTGCATGCATATGCGCAGACACACGTGCGTGGCTGTGCCCTCCCTGTTTCAGAGTCCTAGCAGGCGTGTTGCACCACTCTGTGGAAAAGAAATGTGGCATTCGGGTCAGTGTTTCTGGTTCACAGACAACCTGTGATGTAAGATGGCTTATTGTTGTACACAACAAGAATCTCTGATGTACTTGTTAAATAGCGTGTAAATAGCTGCAGGCTCAGATCCCCTGACATTCAAGAGTTCTAAGAATTGTCTGATAACCTCGTAAGAGGCAGCAGCTCTGCTTTTCTGGTTCTGGTTAATTATATCACAGGTGATGGTGTCGCGTTGTGTGCATGTACAACTGAGATGTGTGCCTGAGCAGTGTATGCTGGGTGCTAGCCTAGTCCGATAGCCTGTCCCGTGGGATTTGTTTAAGGCAGAAAAAAAAATGTAAGTCACTGTTAATGAGCAGAGAGAGGTTAGCACCTGTCTATCTAATCCATAATTTTTCTGTATTTTATTGCATCGAAGGAGTATCACTGCCTAACGGTTCTAGCGCATGAACAGCTAAACAGTTCTTGACATTTAAAGAGATTTTCTGTTGTGCACTTGTATAGTCAAGAGTAATTCTAATCCTATTAAAGATATTATGTCATGGAGGCGTGTCCTGGAGGAGATCGCTTCTGCTAACTGGCCCGATGGAAAGCAGAGGGGAGGGGCGAGCAGGAGGGCGGATTTATTACTCGATAGTTAGGTCAGGGATTTCTGTGGGAAATGCCCAGTGGTTGCAGTTGCTGATGATTTCACGGCAACAGCAGTGAAACACAGAGCGCGCTCCGGTAGCTGGTTACTGAATGAGACACTGCAAATGGGTGGAAAGAAAAAAGACAGCGTATGAGAGAGTCAGACACAGAGAGGGAAGCTGAGAGCAAGGAAAGTGCTCCGGCTCGAGGAGAGTCTCCCAGGTGTACTGCAGAAGCTTTTTGGAAATGGATGCAAGGACCATCTGCTGCCTATAGATTAGAGGACTGTAGACTAGGAGTGCAGAGAAAGAGCTTATGGCTCTTTTTAATAAAAATCAAAGTTCTGCATAACTGATTCATCAAGATAAATCATGAGTGTGCTCTTGCATGGGATATTAATGTATAAATCCCTGCTTCAGACAGACAGAGTACAGCCTACATTGCTATAAAAAATAAACCCAGCAACAATGCAGTGAATAAATTCTGCAGTGATTATCTGATTTATGTACGAAGAAAAAGAGAAGCAAAACACAGACAGCTCTTAGCGCACTGTGGCATTTGCAAGGCACTGCGTTTAATGCTGAGAGATGCTATACATTAAATCTGACAACTGTGAAAAGAGAGATCATGGAGAAGTCAAGTAGTGAGGATTCTTCAATTCACCGGAGTCCATCTTTGGATAGCAAAGACTCAGATTTTGCTAAACCTTCTACCTCAGGGAGGCAATTTGGTCGAGGTTTTACTGCAGGAGCTTTCTATGGTACAACTGGATCACGCACACAGAGCCACACTGGGGTCGGAACCGGGACCGGCGCTGGGACTGGAACTGGCGTAAAAAGTGAAAAATACAGTGCACCCAAAGGCAGCAAATACGTGGTCTTTTACCTGGATCTATCCTTTGTTTTCCTTTTAGAATTTAAGAAGTGCAACATGGCAAGAGGCTGCCTGTGTTGTTTGAAATACATGATGTTCCTTTTCAATTTAATATTTTGGGTGAGTACTGCCTTTTCAGTTGCCTTCCTCTCTTAGTGTATCCTGTACTGCTGCATTATGTGTATGGTGCATCTTTGAAGCAGTACAGTAAGTTCTCTCCTCCCCTCCCTCTCTCTCATACCTGCTTGGAATATTTTCGGTGTTAAACTTGTGTCTATTTGGAAATGCACATGCTTTCTATACCTTTATTGCTACCTGGTTACTGTACTTTGGCTTCTAATTGCTCAGACTTGCTATTCTAATGTGCTTTGAACTGGGTTATTTAAAAAAGAGCAGAATTGTTGCCCTTTAAGGAAGACCAGAATTATTGTAGCATTAAAATCCTGCAGTGGCTGGATTTTTGCATTCTGTCGTAATACTTGTGTTGCAAAAAGCTGCAGGTTAGTTTTTTAAGTATATTTTCATCGTCACCATAAATCTCATTTGCTTTGTGTAAACTTTTTCATTTGAAGGAAGTTCTGTCCCATTTCTCCAGTTAAAAACAGTAAATCGTGTATGTTCTAAACTCTTAAGGTCTCAGCATAAATGTGAAATGCCTGGAATGGGGAATAAATCTGGATTCAGTTTCAGCTGCAATTGCACACACTGGTGTGTGAAGTTGGAGACTTGCACTTGCTTCTCAGGGATCGAAATTGATTTTCCCCCATCAGCCAAGAGGCGTGAGGAGTTGTAACGATGAATGCCTCAGCAAGCAAGTTAAAAGCATAATGGCTACTTTGAGCAAAGTATTGTCATGTACAAGGGAGGGAGGAAAAGTTAAGTCATCTGTCAGCTCAGCATCCTTCAGTACAGTATTTTTAGGGAAATCACTAATTGAAATACTGAGTATGCATGAATATAACCCAATATGAAACGGTTTGCTTAGTTTGAAAGCAAAGGTCACTGCTTTCCTAGTGGTTACAAAGTTTGGGCACGTGAACAAAACCATTCATGGTTGTGATCCAGAAACATACAGTAAGCTTCAGAAATGAAAACACCATCCTGGGATATATTTTGGGAAAAGGGGCATTAGCATTCTAGTTCAAATAGCTGCCTCTGGTGTATAGATATCATTGTTCAAATTAGGAGCCTTACTAGAAGGTTCTCTGTTTATCTTGACCCACTTACTGAAATAACCTCTAAGAGCAAGAGTTAATGGGAGATTTGGTACAGTGTTGAACCGCTCACGCAACGGTGAGCTTGTATCAGCAATAGACAGTAATGCTACAATTACTGAACTTGTGGGCATCTCACTGAAATAGAAAGATAGAACTGATCACTGAAGAACATCTGGTCAAAGTTCACTTATGATTTTAATTTTTTTCTTTTTCTGTACACACACTCTACTAGAAAGTTGCCATAAGTATTTTTGGAATAAATAATTTTAAAAACACCATATTTATATCAAACTGGCTATTTGACCCAGTGCTGCATTACTTTGTCAGCTTGAACTATTTTTTTTCGTATCTGTATGTGATGACTAGTTTTTGAAAAGCTTTTATCTGGTTTCATTACTCATGTCCTCTGTGATCAGTTGTGTAGGTGTCTCTTACTCCTCACCTCCTTTCTTCGATTTTTTCTTCTTCCCAAGCAGCAATTTTCTTGACTCTGCATCAGACCCTCACAGTTCATTTTTTCCATTCCTTGAACTTGCAAAAACATTTCAGACTTCATCTGTGTACTCATCTCTGTCTGCTCAGCTCCCACTGGACTTTTATACAAACACACTGCTGCTTAGGTTAAAACCAGCCTACCATCTGGAACAGTTCTCTAGTGTCCTGTGCTTCTTCAGTTCTTACTCTTACCTCTTAATCCCCTTCACACTCTCCTTACCATGTCTTTTGTTGTGAGGCTTATATTACTTTTCTTTCTGTTGCTAAACTTTGTCACCACATATCTATCTAATATTCTCAAAATGGGGAGGGGCGTGTGTGAACTATGCTATTCAGAATGAAAATGATACTCTGGCCTGGTGCATCTGAGAGATTATTGAAAAGTGCTAAATGCAAGATGTCAGGTATTTGTCAAAGTAATTTACAACAGACGTGATCCTTCAGCCTGGTTTAAATGGCTCAGAAGTCTCCCCTTCTTCACTGTAGTTGTCTTATAGTCAATTTTGCAAGCCAGAATGATGTTCCCATGCATTCTTCCAGTTTTGCTATATTCTTTTTTTCTTTTTTTAACTGGGCTATTTTATTGTTCGAGACATTAAAATGAATAACGTTACCCTTTAACTCATGGAAACGCAACTAGAATGAAGCACACTGCACTGCATATGTTCTGTAGTTTGCTACTTCTGGCTTCATACCTAGAACATACTCTAGTTCCACCACGACTGTCTGAGAGGTTTTGAATGTTTGTCTCTGTGTGTGCTCCTTGCTGATGTTGTGCGCCTGCAGCATCTCTCACTCCTGCCCTGAACTCTCCTGCTAGCCCAGCTCTGGACTCCCCACACAGCTCTGCCAGTGCCCTTCGCTCCTGCTCTGCCCTAAAGCACTCCCTGCTATTTCAGTCCTATCTTTCTTCTTAACCTGCCTTTTCCATTCCCAGGTTTGCCTGTTCTCACTGCTTCCTTCTGAATTTCTGTTAAGAAACCCAAGTCCAAAAACCTGAAGCTGGGGCCTGCTCTTGAGCAGTGACTATCATCTTTCGTAATGCAAGGTGATTTATTTTTAAAAAGAGAAGCTTCATTTTTAAACATGAAATTTCCTGAACTGTAATTTAAAGCAGAATGAGGCTCCAGGTCTTCAGAGGGGAGGAGACCACTTCCACACTGTTACCATATAAAATGGTGCTTGTGAGATGCTTCCTCTGAAAATAAAAACAGAAGGTGCCCCTTAGCATCCCAGCATGCTGGGCACGATCATCTTGAATGATTCTTAGTGTTGGCTCAAAGGAGGAAGTTCTTCTCTTGGAAGAGAGGAACCTTTTCCCATTATTTCTTCTTTAGGCAGAGAAAGAGATTGGGGCCTAGTCTGTGCCTCATGGGCCAATGAGCTCTACTACACTTTCAGCCTTGCAGCTAACTCATACAGATTTGACAACTAATTATAAATCAATATTATATTTTGCACACATTATTTTTGCATACAATATATTTTACGTATTTTAATGTGTATCCATAGATACTTTTACACAATTACATGTTTTAAAGTGATGGAGAAGCGCCGTGGTCACTTGATTCTCTCTGTACTTTGTAGCCTACATGTTGTCACTGTGATAACTGCAACCAAGAGCTATAGCAAAAATGCAGTGTCTGTGAATTTGATTCATGACAACAAAATACAGCTTTTGAAAATTTATAGCATGTGTATCAGTTAACCTGCAGGGATCACCTATGAGTTGTGCAAAGCAAATTTATCTAAGTGGGGCCTAGCAGTAAGTTGGAACAGAAGGTGTTTCTCCACCGAATTACTGAGAGCTTCAGGTATTTCTCTGTGTCCCTCTGATTCTTAACAGTTGTTCATGGCCATCTGGCATTGCTTTCTTTTAGAGATTAGGAAAGTCTGAGCTGAGGGTTAAGGAAGCTTATAGTATTTAATTGTGCAGCTAGGATGATGATTTACACTGAATTCATCCTAAGTGCATAATATGTTTTGCAAAGGGACTGGACAACTACAAATGTTAACTGATTTAGTTTGCCTTCAAGAATATTTATGTGCAAACACGCAGAGATTGCAAAGTAGCCAATATCGCTCTGCAGAAGAAATAAAGTATTGATTTTTGCTTCTACGGATAGCAGCTAAATTGTCAAGGAAGGTAATCACCAAATATAAACATTAGGGTGTATGTCTTCCTATGGTAGATTTCACTTCATTGTTCTTAGAGAAAAGGATTACAATAATTATTTTCACAAAATGTATCAGATAATATTACTGGTTTTAAAAAGGAAATTCTATGAAACAAGAATTTTTAAAAAAGTTTCACTGATGAAATGAGAATTTCATATGGTCTTAAAAGGGAAATTTTGAAGTGACTGAAATAAGTTATCAAAAATTCACTAGGGAACTTTGCAAGCAGTCAGCGGTCATGGTTGCATTTTGGCTTGTTCTGTTAATTTAACTTAGGTTAATGAGTCTGCACACAGTGAAGTATTCATAATAGACATCTTGATAGTTTTTACTATTGCTTAATTTAAATATAAAATGCATTTTATTAGGGGACTATATGGCAAGATTATTAAGTCTGATCTTCTGTGTTTCAAGAAGAGCTAAGGAAAAGCTAAGCATAGTCAAGGAAATCCTTAATGGGGTTTATTTGTTAAAGTGTTTAATTTTAAACTACTAAAAAAAATCATAACACCTATGTATTAATGTTATAATTAAAAGCAGAAGTTATAAGCAAAAGTTATAATTTATCTAATTTAAACGGAGTCAAATTTAAAAGTTCAGTTATTTAATATTTACTTTCAAAGTAAATTTTGTACTAGGTTGGGAGCATTTTCCTTTTACTGAAATGTAAGTCTAGAAGAGAAAATGATGGGCTGGAAACTTGCTGGTCCAGCAGGAGCAGCAAAAAGTCAAATGCAGCAAATTTTTCACTGATGCTCTCTTATTACAATAATGGATAAAGACTGTTGTTCCTGCAGAATATTTCTCTGCATTAATTATTTGTGCAATTTAATCTTATAGCAGGAGTAAATAATGTGTTTTTTTCTGTAGATTAAAACCAGTACTGTGTATTTATCAATGAGCATAAAGACAGTAGTACAGCAGCCACGCAGGTCACTTTTTACTAAAGTCTCAGATCAGACTAAAACAGGGAGCATGTCCATTCTCTGGGTCTGGCTGCTGTCAGAGCTCTTGGTCCTGTAAAGCAAC
>VYZQ01043569.1:11337-27057 GCA_013400655.1 Mystacornis crossleyi
ACAGGGAGCATGTCCATTCTCTGGGTCCGGGTGCTGTCAGAGCTCTTGGTACTGTAAAGCAACTAACAACTTTAGAATGGTTTACATAAGGTATTCCATACTTATTTATGCCAAACTGGAATAAATAATATAGTGCACTGTTTAGTTTGAAGCACAACGCTTTAATGCCTAACTGAACCTGTTGGACAGACAGTTAAATCATGTGAGGAGACTTTGTCCTTACAAATAACTGAAAATTAATCTCTGAGGTTTAAAAGGGGTGGACAGTTTGTCTCTTAAATCAGAACAAAATTGCTAACGACAAACAGCTTTGGAAAGGAAACACAATAAATTTCTCTCTCTTTTGTTGCCTTCCCGCTGGCTGCATTATCTGATATTCCCCATTTTCTGACACAGGGGATAATGACAGGGAGAGACAGTGAGTGACCCTGGGATGCTTGTCGCTTGACATAATAGTGATATTTACTTCTGTTGTATTTTCACTCTAATGACATAAGTGTGGTGACACTTGCGGTACAATCCTGTGAAAATAAGACTATCCAAAAACAACCAACCAACCAAATGACATAAGTGTGGTGACACTTGCGGTACAATCCTGTGAAAATAAGACTATCCAAAAACAACCAACCAACCAAAAGGAAACCGAAAAGTCCCGAACAACCCCTCCCTCCATCCCATAAAAACCCCGCATCAAAAACCCAACAAAAAACCCAGAAGAAACCATCAAGACAGTGAATTCTGGAAAAGCTAAGGTTTTCAGTGACACTAGCAAGAGAATTCTTTTTTTTTCTGTAAGGGATTTGAGAAGCTGTGAAAAGATCCCAGCTATTAGTTTTAGTTTCCTCTCCAAATGGTATAGCATTGTTGGTGTCCCTATGGAAACATGCACCTCGGTGGGGGAGAACTATTAGATAAACGTTTTAGCATGACAGTGTTTTGGCTGGGAGGAGAAGGAAAGGTAATACTGAGTTCAAACAGTGTGGTGTCCTAATGAATGGGATGTAAATGAAGTCCATTTGTAACAGCATGATGACATTACAGAATAATATTCAAACATTATTGGAGACCTGAGACTAGTTTTAATTTAAAATATTGAGGTTTGCTTGAGAGCTGAGTTACACTGGTTAATCTGGGTGGCGAGGGCCCCATAACTTGTTTTAGGATCTAAGCTGTTTCAGTGTGATAGGGAAGATGTGAGATATGGCATTTCTTGCAGTGTTCCTCTTACTAACTGCTCTTTGCTAACACTATATTTTATTTAGGTTGTTTTGGGGGTTTTTTTAGGTGTGGGGGATTTTTAAATTATGGTGGTTTTCCTTCAGTGTGGAAGCATTTTAATTCTAGCTGTAGGTAGGTGTGAGAACCATTTGTGTCTGTTATTTTGGATAAACAACGAGTTGATTCATCACTCAAGCAGACTTGCTGCATGCAACTGCTGTAATGTGGCCAGCTGGACAGTTTGTTCGTTTGTACGTGAGGAGGTTTATGGTCATTGAAGGCGAGAAGTGGAGTAAGAATTTCAAGTTGAAAAACAAATTCCTCCCCTCCAGTTCTTCTTGCACCCTTATACTCCCAGAGTTCAATCTTTCTTTAAATATATGACTCAGGTTCTGTTCCTCATATCCTTTGGCTGCATGACATTAAACAAATTTCTTCAGCCTTCTATGTCTCAACTCACCTAACTTTTAAAAAAAGAATGTATCAAATTTTCATATGGTGATGGCTTTAATCAAGGGGTACAATTATTGTCAGTTTTGAGTAAGCGTAATGACTGTGATATTTCCGACTTGGTTCTGCATTCCTAGACCCATTTCAGTAAGCCACTTGGTAGGGCCTTGGTTAGCAGGGTCCCTTTTTGTCTGCTCCTGCTACCCGCCAGGTAAGTAGGTCTGCAAGAGGCCCATCCAAAGGGGTATAATCTTTCTCATGTGAGTAGAGGATGAGCTTGTAACTCCATTATCTGGCTGTCCAAGGAGGCACCTAATTTGTTTATTTAAACGCTGCTGACACAGAACAAGACCTGGGTAGAAAAGACGGGAGGATGCATTCCCGTTTCTGGAACGTAAAGTGTGGTTTATTGGGGTTTTGCCGTACACATACTTAGGATGTTCCTAATGGGTAGCCAAGTCACCACCGATACTATGGAACACTATAGCTCCTCTGTGTTCATAATTTGTAAAGTTACCCAGCCTTTCAGCAACTTAAAAAAACTGTGAACAAAAGGAAGAATTCTGCTGTTTATGTTGGGCTTTGTTTTAAATATCCTGCAGAAATAAGTAAACCACACTTCTCAAACGAAGGGAAGGGACCTCATAGGGCTGAAGGTGTGTTATTAGACAGTGAATGTTTGCTGAACTTGTTGGGGACTTCTCACATAAAACTTAGTTGTTTTAATATCACTTTACAGAAGTGACTGCAGACACTGAACTGAAAGCCATTTCAGAACTTTCTGACACAAATTAGCTTTAAATCAACTCAGGTCTTCATTTAGCCCGGTCCCTTGCTGCTTAGGAGCAACTGAAATTGCTGAATTTATTCAGCAGAGATAATTGAACTTCCAGTTGTTTGGAAATTTGACTGGAATGATTGTTCTTTCCTGCTACCTTTATTGAGCTAGGCCAAAGTTCACATGGCTGTCCAAACCTTCATCATTTAACTACTGCATCCAGTATAGCAAGGATTGGGAATATTTGTGGGACTTGCTGCCAGTTTGAATTTTAAAAGTATTCTACAGCTCATCTTCAATACTGTCTCTCGAAACTTGGTGCCCTGGCCAATAATTTTATTCCTGCTCAGGTAATGCAGCCAGGGCTAGGTTCTCCACACGGTTACAGAACATCCAGTCACTGTTTGTTGTTGTCCTTAATCAAGTCACAGCCAAGTCCCTACGGTCTTAGTAATGAATCCAGACCCCCCTTTAGGTGTTCGGTTATGCAGTTAGTGTGCTGGGTCTCCTCTCTCACCCAGAACCTCTGTGCTGTCTGGGAACAGAGCTGATGGTTAGCCCTCGGAAAGGTTGGAAGCTGAAGCACGGGAAGACTAGTTTGCCATTGCTTTTATTTCTTTCTTTGCTTCCTTGTGTTTGCTATGTTTTTGTTGTTAAGTGTAAGGAGATGAGAATTATTTGATTTCAGAATCAAAGGAATTAGTAATATTTAAAAATATTGCTTATTTTAGTAGGGAAAGACCTCTGTGCCCATGGATTCTGTTGAATCTGTTTGGTCCTCATTTCAAGCTCCTTTTGCTAATCCTGTCCTCTGACTCTCCTGAATGAAAACCCCTTGTACTGTTTGTAATCAGTGCAGCAGGGATAGTTTTGAAAATACATTAAACTAGTCTCTACATGTCTTTCTTCCCATATAACTCTGGCAAGTCATGAAGCATCAGCAACTGAATTTGTATCTTTTTTATTTCTTTTGTGGATTTCCCCATACTTCTCTTTTATGTGCATTCTGGTGCAATTTCTACTGCTGTAGGTACAAATTATAGCTCTTCAGTAGGAAATGATTACTTCATTGTTGATTCTTAAAAGTGTATGACATATATTGGGACTTGCTGCAAGGAATAAAAACCAGCAGAAACTGGTATGCTAATCAGCTGTTACAGAATTATTAATTTCTAACACTGTATTGAGTTGTGACTGGTAAGTACTTTTTTTTACTAAAATAAGCAGGGTGTAATGTTTTAAAATTTCTTTTTATGATGAAGAAGACTGAGGCAAGACTACAATGGGCTATGGATGAAGATAAGATTATGAACAGATGACTATAAGCTGTAGGGGTTCATCAGCTTAACAAATTACCAGTCCTTAAGAGAGGTGCATTAGTTGCTTGTGTGCACATTTCTACCATGTTGTGGATGTGCTGCGAAGCATGTTAACTTAAACCATGCAATTTACTCTGCAAATAATGTATGGAATGTTTAGCCCTGGAAGCAGTTATCTTGGAGTGATTCCATCGTATATAGTCACGTCTCTATACCACAGTGTACAATCACTGAGGCTGAAATGATGCAAAAGTGAAACAGAGGGAAAAGAATTTGCACTGTACTATTCAATCAAACTTCCTCACTTAATTTGCTGTCTTAGAGAACTGGAAGTTACTGGAAGGGCTACTTCTGAATCAGAGGTTTGTTCTTTTAGACGTCTTAATTGTTGTATTAAGCACACTTTGTTTTAAATGGTGCCGCTGAATACTTACATTTTGTTAGTAGCTGTGTCATGCTGAGAAGCATGGATTCTTCACAAGACTCCTTTCTTCCTCTGTGTTGCCTTGGAGAGTTTCCAACTAGTTATGCTCTTAAGCAGGTAAGAGAGGTGTCTATGAATAGATTGTAATTCAGAAATGTAAACATCTCTTTTTGTCTCATTTCACAGTAATTTTAAACTGAATTGATGGTTAAGAATCTTATTATCCTTTATTTCTGTGCCCAGCCCCCACATTTTCCCTTTCATCAAGCTATTGCTGTGTTCCACAGTTTCCCATTTTCTTTTGCAATGTCCTCTGGATGCAGAGACACAGTTAAATTAGAAAAAAATGAACTTCATGTTCTGAATTGCTCTTTCCTTAGAGTTTCAATTGCCCCGTCTTCTCCATTTTCACTGCTTTAAGGAATTGATATTACATCTGTTGGCATAATCCCAGAGTGCCTTAGGACCACTTAATGTATTTATCCTCTTGACACCCTGTAAGTATGGGCCGTGCTTTTATCCTCCTGGTACAGATGGAAAGCTGAGACACCAAAACAAAGAGAATGTCTGCATTGGAGCACAGGGTAAAGAGAGGGCTGGGAGCCATTAGTGACCAGAAGCAGCAAGTTGTCATGGTTTAACCCCAGCAGTACCACACAGCCACTTGCTCATGTCCCCACCCCTCCACCCCAGTGTGATGGGGAGGAGAATCACGAAAAAAGTAAGTGGTTGAGGTAAAAGCAGTTTGATAATAGAAATAAAATATAATAACAACAGTAACAACATAATGATAATTGTAATTAAAAGGGAAATAACAAAGAGAGAGAGAGATAAATGAAATCCCCAAACCCCAAGTGATGCACAATACACCCACTGACTGGTGCCCAGCCCATCCCTGAGCAGCAATTGGTGGCTTCTGGCTGACTCCCTGCAGTTTATGTACTGAGCATGACATTCTATGGTAGGGAATATCCCTTTGACCAGTCTTGACCATGCTCCCTCCCCAGCTTCTTCTGCACCTCCTTGCTGGCAGAGCTGAGACGTTGAAGAGTCCTTGACTCTAGGTAAGCACTGCTCAGCAACAGGCGAGGCACTGGCACAGATTGCCCGGGGAAGTTGTGGTTTCTCCATCCCTGGAGATGTTCAAGGCCAGGTTGGATGGAGCTTTGAGCAGCCTGGTCTAGTGGAAGGTTCCCTGCCCATGGGAGTGTGATTGGAATTAGATGATCTTTAAGGTCCCTTCCAACCCAAGGCATTCTGTGATTCTGTGTTACCAATGTTATTCTTACACTAAATCCAAAACACAGCACTGTACCAGCTACTAGGAAGAAAACTAACTCTATCCCAGCCAAAACCAGGACAGAAGTCCACATGCAGCAGACTTCAGCATGGAGAGACTTGTGTTGAGGTCTGCATGGCGGTGCCCACGAGCTCAGAAATCCTGCTGATCGAGCTTGGGTGTCTTTGCAGCAGTCCTCCTGCACTTTCCTTGCCAGATTAGCTTGGGCAGAGACAGCTTAAATCTGTCTATATCCATGGTGTAGATGTGTCCTTCTAAGAGACTTGTACAAAGTTAAACTGAAATTGAATCTGGATCCCTGAAGCCCCTGGTAAGTGTCTTAAGCAACAGACCATCTGTTATGAGCCATGTGCCTTGTGAGAGAGTTCAGAGCCAAGCCACCTCGGAACTCCACATGCTTGTGCAGCGTTGTCTGCAGGCACAGAACTCCTAACACGTTTAGGACCTGTACAGCATCCTTCTGTTTGGCTGTGTACTCCAGAGGTCTGGCATCATGCCACTGACATCCAGAACTACCTAGAGGAGTGGAAGTTTTCTCATGATACAGCATAAACTCTAAACCTCCCCGCCACCTGCAAAGTATCATGGAGTTAACTGGAGGTCTCTTCTTGAGATTGTCATCCAATGGATGACAGTCAGGGTGAAGATTTGGCTGTGGGATATCTCTCGTTATTGATTTCATTGTAATATTTTTTTTATGACTCCAAACCAGCGAGTAAAGTATATTCCATAATTAATGAACAAATAAACCAACATTGTAGAGTTGTTGCATGGCTGGCAGTAACAATTCATCCTACTTTCCATAGCCCCTCAAGCCGTATGTTAGTCTTTCACTGTCTGAGCGATGTTTGTGCTAACAGCTTTTTCAGCATGTGGAATGTAGAGAGAACTCTCAGGTGGGATCTTTCCTCACAGTCTCGGCATCTGGGAAGATGTTGGGATGTCTTTCAGTGCAACATTGGTTTTGTGTCTTACAGGATGCAGTTAAAATGCGGATAGCTGGAGTTAGATTTGCTCCTGTTTTATTTTTGTGTTTGTTTCGGCTCTTTTTAGGTGTTATCTATTCTCTTAATAGAATACGCCTGTGGAGGTGGCTGTGATGTATGATCTTGGTGTGATAGAGCTATCTGTTACTTTGGCAGGTTGGAATCCCATTTTCTTTGGAAATTTTAGTTTGTCTTTCTGCTTTTAGGTAGAAGTGGAACCTGATACTGTTGCTGGATTTTCTTCTCGTTTTGTCTCTTAATCTGTTCTTCCATTTACAGCTTAATTGAAATAAATAATTGTTGTGCTTCATGATTTACTAGGTATTAGTGGTGAGGTTCACCTTATTAGTGGTAGGGTTTCCATGGTTCTGTTTTGAGTATTTAAATTCATGATTCAAATAAACTGTAGTGAAGTTACAGTTTAATGCTGCTATATTTGACCCCTGGTATATTGATTTATCTCCCATTCATGAGACTCAAGTGCAAAATTGGATATCCTGGATCAGACCAAAAGTTTGTGTATTTTGTCTTTTAAAGAAGATGATAAAAAATGCTTAGTAGACACTAAAGGAATTGAGTGAATTCATGGGGCTCCTTTCAGCCATTTATCCAAAATTCTTCGGCAGTAAGTCCACTTGTTTAATTAAGTATCCTGTGAAAGGGCATTTCCTTTTAAGTCTTGTGCTTGCTAATTTCAATAGATGCTGACAGTTATTCTGAAAAAGAGTGAACCGTCCTCCATTTGTCGTCATTACTATTTTAATTTTTTTTTAATTTTTCTGCTGAAATGGGAAGAAAAATCAGAGAAATTCTAATTTGAGTTTACAGCAAAAGTGGTATTTAGCAGTGCATATAGCATAACATATGTTTAGATCATAGAATCATAGGAAAAACTCTAAGTTGGTAGGAACCTCTAGAGAACATCTGGTCCAACCTTCTGTTGAAGGGAAATCCTTGGTTTGTGTTACCCAGGGCCCTGTCAAGCTCAACCCTGCGTATTTATAGCAAGAGAAATGCCACCATTTCTCTTGGTAATCTGTTCCAGTGTTTGTTTTCAGTTTTTCTTAGAGCCATGCCAAAACCTTCCCTGAAGCAACCTGTGTTCATTATTTGTCTTGGTGGAACAATGCAGGATGGTCTTCAATTTCTTGAGCTGGGATGACCAAGCCTGGATACAGTAGCCCAAGAGTGGTCTAACAAGTGCTGGATAGAGTGGAATTGTCACATCTCTTGATCTGCAGGATACAGTCTTGCCAATGGTGCCTGAGGCTGTATTTCAATGCTTACACTACTATTTCTGCAGTTCTGCGGCGTAGCTTTTAATACCAAGTGTAGAGCAGCAGCATGCACAGCGCTCCGTATAGAGTTCAGTGAGATGGAGAAGCTCTGTTGTGAGGACAGAAAGATTTTCTTCCTCACTTCTGAGCATTTGCACTCATATTACATCGCTGCAATTAGACACTCTTCCTTTTATTGTTTTTCCCTCCGGACTGCCTTCCCTGGCAGCCTTCCCTGAAGTACACTTCAGCTAAACCACTTCTTCTCCGAGCTATTCAGCAATTTTTGTAGCCCATCCTGCAGCTCTGTCCTTGTAGGTCATGCTCAGTTTTAAACTCTGTGCAGCTTGAAGGTGCAGTTGGCACAAGTGCTGACAAGAACAGAAACATTGATCTTATCACTCTCCATCCAAGTGGCCGCGGTTTTTGATTGTGTTCTCTGGTATGGTGTATTGATTTTATGCGTTGCTATACGTGTTACATGGCTTCACAATATTATCAGAACTGCTGACAGGTTTTTTTTCGTTCCATGTTTCTGGTCTGTTTAGGACTCCAGCAGCCCAGCTAGTGCTTGTATTCTCTGTTATGTTTATTCTCATTAACAGAGTGTATACCTCTGCATAATGAGATTTTAGGGGTTCATGAGTTTTACCAGCAGGGTAGGGAGTGGGGTAGGTTAATGGTTGTAGGTTTTTGTTTTGTTTGGTTGTTTTTGTTTTTTTTTGGTGCATTCTCATGAGTGACTTTTTTTAAAATGATACTTTATATTTTAGTCTTACATTGAGGGAGTCTGGGCAACAGCTAAACCTTGAAAACTATGTGCTTGTATGCAAAACAGTCTGTAAAAAAATAGTTTTTTTAAAAACGTTTTATTGAAGTGCAGACTGCATGACAATTCTGAGTGTTTCCTGACTGTGTATCTGTACTGACGTGTGTCCCAGTTTTAGACCTTTTCCAAGTTCTTGAATGCATTTTCTTCAGAGGGCTGTATTAAAGCCCAGCAGTATTTCTTTCAGGATACTTCATCTTGCTTGTCCTCCCAGAACTAGCTGGGATCAAGCATGTTTCCACACAGTTCTGGAACGTATGAGAATGCAGGTCTCTCACTTAAAAGCTTCTGCAGCTGTGTGTGAGCAGTAATAAATGGTTGACACAAGCCTCTGGGGACAGCTTTAAATGGGGGAGCTGTTCCCTGTTTCAGCCGTCTCGGGGATTTTTTTCCCCGCTGGTTGGATGCTATGTTATGAGCCTGACCCAATCCTTAGTGACAGCTTGTCGGGCTGATTAATGCAGACTCCAGAGAACAGCTCTTTGCTCTCTGATTGATTCATTTTACCAATACAACTCACATTCCTGTAGTGTGAATAATAAACAAGTGATTTAATGAGTACTCCCCAACCTATTCCAATGACATATCCTGATAGAAGGAGCACATTTTGGAAAGCTGAAACACTCCCTGTATGTTACACGCTGAAGATCCAGTGAATTATATACTTCTCCCATAAATCCAAATTAGAAAGTTAAGGATTAATTTTTGT
The DNA here is from genome assembly GCA_013400655.1 of Mystacornis crossleyi. Classification (NCBI taxonomy): domain Eukaryota; kingdom Metazoa; phylum Chordata; class Aves; order Passeriformes; family Timaliidae; genus Mystacornis; species Mystacornis crossleyi. The sequence goes on from VYZQ01043569.1 coordinate 20,628, forward strand.
CTGTGCTGTGCCATTAGACACATTATCAGAAATGTCACTGATGTTTAAATTGTTACTTCCTTCTAATGTTTCTGGTTCTTAACCAGTGATTTTTTTTTTTTTTGCTCTGTGCTTCCCACCATGAAANCTCAGAAGGTGACATGCAAAGAGTGAGAAAAGATTTGTTCTTCCTCAAGTCTGTCCTTATCCCTTGCATCCCTTATGGTGGTGTCCCACCTTGTTCTATCATTCTGTGTATAACTCGTCATAGGTATAGGCTCTTCCAGTTCCTGTATCTTGGGAGACTCTCAGGAACATGAAGAAACAGATAACATTACAGCATTTCAGGAGGATGGGGTAGTGGAGCCAGAGCACTGGAAAGAAGGAAGAATTTCTTCTTTGGCTCTGGATGGTTTCTGTTTTCTTATTATTCAAGAACTCTTACTACTGCAGTTGGGACATCCTGACTCTGGATCTAAAAAGAGTTCTTCAACAAACATAATCAAGAGAGATGTTCATAAAATTAATGTGAAAGGAGGGAAACAACACTATTGCTATTCTGCTTGCTTGTGGGAATATAGACATAGAAGTATTTTTGTCTTCTAAAGCTTTGTTGTGTGCTTCATAAAGAAGTATGAGGGAAAATCGGAGGATAAAAGCATCTCTAATTTCTTCCCCATATTCTCGCAGTCTCTCTCCTCATTTTTTTCTTTTGCTAGGATCCACAGCACACAATTTGTTTCTGCCCAAAATTCAGCTGTACACCTACTGATCTGTTCTCCATGCCCAGCCTTGCTGGTACTAGTGTCATACCTCCTCTTTTGTGGTTCAGAATTTGAGTAACTGAGTGGGGAAGCAAAGATCCTGATGGGGTTATGATCAGGTTTCTGAGGAATAACAGCTGCTGGCTTACTTGCTTTCTTTCCCAGCCTCCACCAGAGAAAGCCGAGAGGGTTCATTTGCACTTGTGTGAGGCACCGCTTTTATAAATCTGATAGCACTGTGCCTGCATGCACACAGTTTTCTGATGTGACTTCACATTTTTGAGTGGATGATTGAGAGATGTTTTTCTGTTTTCTGTTGAAGGAAGCTCGGCACCTTCTAAAGAAACTTCTTTCTGTCCTCAACTTACTGGTAAAAGGTTCTAGAAGCTGTAATTGCAATACTGCTTTAATGACAGTCTCTGGCCTAATTTTTTGCTTCATAGCAGCTTGGAGGATAGAGGGAGGCTTCTTCCTTTATTGTTTCTGCCCTGTAGTGTCTCTTCTGTCTGTTCTTCCGAGACCACAACCTGGTGTGACATTCATTTCAGCAGTGGCTCTTTGTGCTGCAGCATCAGCGCAGATTTATGTCTGGCCATTGACGCAATATATTTTATGGGTAGTCAGCTCAAGGTTTTCGGTGTTACAGGATGTGTTGTGGGCAGGTCTAGCAAAGAAAATGTTCAAACCCAATAGCATGAAAAGGAAAAACAGGGTTATTGAATTATGTCTGCCTAGGATTATATAGACAGTATAGATTTAAGATCTGTCTTAGGGCTGAAATGAGCACTGCCACGCTGAAACAAAAGGCAGTGTAAAGATTCAGGAGCGTATGCTTGAAAGGAAAAACATCAGGACACAAGAGTTTGCCACAGAGACATGACAGTGTCATCACTGTGCTGGATGGACCCTAAATTATTTTTTCTCTGAAGGATTATGAATCTAGAAATGGTTAAGAAACCCTGATAGAGAGCATGACATTACATGGGATTCAGTTTGACATTGTTCTAATGATAAGTCACGGCTCAGCTCCTTGAGATGGAGCAGAGGCAGCCTTTTGCCTGGCACTCCAGGAAGGAGTGGGAAGAAGAGGTTACGAATACTTTTGGTTCTGCAGGGTGAAACAGTGGGCACTGGAGGAGGACTGAGTACTCTTTGTCATGAACTGGAATTGGTTTTGAGTTCTTGACAGCAGTCGAGCCCATTAAAAATGACTTTTTAATAGACTATTGTTTTCATAAAAGTTTTTATTTTGTAACACTTCTGCAAGCTCTTGGAAAAGCAAGCCTTGTTCTATAGTCCTATCTGAAATCAATTTTTAGAAAATTATGCCCGAGCCATCAGTTGCAAAAAACTGCAACAAAACAGGCAACCAAAAACTTTCAAGTTCACTTTCAAGTGAAGTCCTAAACTTGAACATCATAATCAAAAGTAGGATTTTTGAAAGGTTTCATCACTGACTGGGCTTTGCTGCTGTTGCAGTCAGCTCTCTGAGACAAGAATGTTGATGGCCAGTTTTCAAATCTGAAGTGCCTTGTACTCTATTCAGTGACTGGCCAGATGCTACTGCCTGAGGATTTGTTAAGCTTGCTCTCAACAGTTTGTGACAGAATTCTTTGTATCACGAAAACTCCATTGTCTTTCCAGCTCCATGGAGAGGAGTCATCTTGCTTAATTATCTGTCTGTGCCGAGACGTGTGCTATGGATGCTGTACCTGAGAGATTCCCCAAAAGCTCCCTTTGGAGGTGATAGGGAGGCTATGGCTAAACTCCCTGTGAGGGAGGTGCTGTAGATCAGACAGGTAAAAATGATAACAAGAGCTTCTACACTGCTGCTTTGTAGATGGCTTAAGCAAAGTGTGATGGATCTTAGCTTGAATATTCAGGTTAGCATTGCTGTGACCGAATAAGGGCGATGATGTTTCCATTTGCAGACTCAAAGGGCACATGGATATGTTTTAGCATTTTTTACTGTTTTAGGTTTCTTTTCGTTCTGTTGTTTCTCATTTCTGTGAATAGAGTTGTCTGTCATGCAGTAGGAGACTTAATTTAAAATGTCCTTGGCATTGAGAAAAAACTGTTACCTTGATGTAGTTGCTGTTAAGTCACATGACTCCAAGTTATCCCTTTTTAAGGTATTAATTAGGAAGAGAGTTTTGAAAGTTGTTTTCAAAGCCTAGTCACTCAAATATAGCAGTGGAGATAGAAAATACATTTCAGCTGACAAATTACATGAGCTTTTATTTAACAATTCTTATTCAAAGGTACTGAATTGGGAAGACCTGCTTAAATGAATCTATTCTTCTATCTTCAGAATAGTGGGGTTTTGTGAAAGAGATTCCTGCTCATTTTGGACTGATATGCCCATGTGATCCCATGGCAAAAGCATAAAGAGCTCCGTTTATTCATGACTTTGTGGGGACTTTCCACAGTTAGTGCAAGCCAACAGCGCAGGAACACTGCCATAGCTACCACTGAACTGGAGCCTTGAGGCAATTTCTTTACAGAGCTTTCTTTTAATAGATTTGCTCACAAAAAGATGCCTGGTGATGCTGCCTTCCAAATAGATTTGGCACACACTGGCACAGCATGAAAGCGTCTTATCTCTGCTGCAGATGAAAAAAACTTGTAGTTTTTTATTTTCCTAAGCAAAAACTGGGGGTCAAAAGTGAGAAGAACTCAGGGACCTGGCAGATTCGGTGTTTACTTTGTGGCTATGTGCAATTCACTTTTTACTGCTGCCTTTCATGAGCATAACTCAAATAAGTCAAGACTCACGAGTGTTGCAGGCAGAATGGGAGCTTCAGATAAAATGTATTAAAGAAGCCCTCCTGCTGAGTCATGAGGTGCAGAAAGGATCCTTCTGCTTTCTAAACTGCTCCTCAAAGGGGAGTCTTGGTGCAGCTGGATCCAATCTTGGCCCCAGACTTTGCCAACAGTTTCTCTCTAAAGGATTATATAGGTGTAATTGAACCTTTGTAGAACTTTGTCCTGCAGGATTAAGGACGGCAACCCAAATATCTCTATCTATCTGTCTATATGGATATAAAATAAATGATTTATTTAAATTTATTATGATAATTATAATGATCAGACTAAAAGATCTTAATCAGGATAGGCAGGTATAATTACTAGTATAGCTTACTATTTTTGGAGCAATTATTATTATTTGGAGCAATTATTAATATTGAAGCAATTATATTAAGCTGGCAAAACCAATTATTAAGTAGAGATTGATGTTACTCACCTATGCTGATGACTGTGGGGAAATCTCTTTTGCTCAGCCTTGAGGAGTAACCTTGAGGAGTGTCCCCCCTCAAGGGAGGAATTCCACACATGCTTAGAGAAGGAGCATGTTTGAACACTCTAGAGTTAAAAAGTGGGAATGGATTTTAATAGTATGAAGTTCTTGACTCTCAGTCCCATGTCTCCAGGCCAGCTGTGCCAGCTCAGCATCTTTATTTAGGTTTTAAGTAGTATCACTTCTTGGTTCCTTTGTCAGGTACTTTATCAGGTACTTTTTTCTTCCTCAGAATGTTTAACTTTGGGGTTGCTGAGTCGGGCTGGTTTCAGCATTCTTCAATACCAAAACCAGCATGGCATCCCCTTCTCCATTCACCACTGATAGCTTTGCAAATGAAAACGTTCAAGCTGGTTTTCCCCCACTCTAGGCAGAGCGTCCTGCTTTGATGAGAAGCCTCATACTTCCCTTTACTCCTCATAGGGAAACTAACAAAAATCCAAGACAAAGATAGGGGCAAGGAGTATTAAGACACCCTTCTTCTTCAAATTTTAAAGCCCTTTATTAAGGATTACAAGTCACCTGAGGCACCTGAGGGTTTGGCTGTCTTAACACGGCCATGCAGGAGGACGTGTCAGACCTGAGATCAGCACTGTGTACTTCTCTTCCAGTCAGGCTCCCTGTCTGCTCTAGATCATCTCTCTGCTTTTTTGTCCGTGTTTATTTTTTCGTGTAGTTTTAATGACCTCGGAAGTGGCAAGCAGCTGAGATGACATTTTATTAGCTATGCTGTATGTGGTCCAAGAGCTGTATAAAAGTGACACTTAATGAAGCCATTTGTATCTTGTAGGTGTCCAGCTCTCCCAACCCTGTGAGACATGCATTAAAATTCTCAGCAGTGGAATGCCACAGGGTACATACCTCATATTTAGGAGAGCTCTGGGGAAGGGGATTTCTATGAGTAATTAGGGAGAGTGAGGTGACAACAGCTTCTTACAGGTCACTGTGCTTAGTTGCTGCATGAGGCTAACCTGGGAATGTGGTCAGATAGGGCTGAGCCATGAGTGTTACCTGCACTTCCTACATGGCTCAAATGCTCTAAGCTGGCCACCTGTGATGCACATGGTCACATCTATTGATTTTATTGACTGAGGTAACTTGGAGAGCTTTTAACTTTTTCTCCTTTTAGTGCTTCTCCAGCCCAGAAGCCGATCTGCTTCTGATTCACAGAAACAGTGGCTTTGTTCAGTCAATGAGACCCTGCACAGCGGAGCAGAACTTGCCTGCAAAAATATTGCTATTAGTGAAAGTGTGACAGAAGAAAATAGCTCAGTTTGTCTCTAAAACCCAGGGCTGATACTTCAGGATTCAGAGTCAGCAGAAAAAACGCCACATAAAACTGTATTTGAAAACTGCAAACCAAACATGACTGATGCAGAAAAAATTAAGATGTAATGTAACCCTGGACCTCCCTACTGCTTTTTGACATTGACTTTTGGAAACGAGCCATGCTCAATGCAAAACACTGGGGAGTATGAGTGGTTTAAATTTTTGATGCTCAGGACAGAAAATCTATTTGCTTGAAGTGGAAAATAGAGCTCCCTGCTAGAGGGATTGTGTGTCATCACTGCCACGTGAAATAATTTTGTCTTGGTAATTATAATTTTCTATCTAGGAGTCAGATCTGGCTGACTATAAAAAATACCTACTTTTTACTGACTTGCAGTCAGGTCTTTGCTAGGCTCGTGGGAAGTCTGAAGTAAGTGAAAAATTGATAGAGGAGCTGCAGAGACTAAAAAAACCTATCTTAAACCCTGGTACATAGTATGTACCTGCCAGCCAAGAAATTGGTCCTGGGAGGATGCTTTAACTTGTATTATTCTCTCTGTCTCTGTGACTCAACTGTTCCTCCTGGGACCCTGCAGGTAACCTAGCGTGGAGCATGGTGGGGCTCTGCCTGTGCTGTTATATGCAGAAGCACCATCTCAGGGACACCACTCGGCAACTGAGGTTCTGCTTGATGAGATTCTGAATTGAGACAGTAAAAGGTGTTCCGAGCAGCTGAGTGTTTGTAATCTGAAACGGGAAATGCTTCTCCATATATATTTACAGATGGTGAGTGTTAGGGAGTGATTTATGCAAGAACTAAGAATTGAACCTATATCTGCAGAGGTTTGATTAAAGGTCCTGTCTGCAAGGCTGTTCTTCCTCCCCTTGGATGATGATGATCTTTCTCAGGTGTTACAGATTTTTTGAGTCAGTAGTTCTGCAGACACTGTTAGTAGTCCACAAGGTCTCCTTTCTGAGTGACACTGAATCCAAAATGATCTGTAGAGTCAGTGGGAAGGTAATGACTCTTGAAAAATACATGTCTGTGTTGGCCCTCTGCCATTCCCAACTGGCGAGGAGGAGAGAAATTGTAGGAAGGGGAAGCAGTAAATCTGTGTCT
>VYZQ01043571.1:0-35806 GCA_013400655.1 Mystacornis crossleyi
GATCTTTTCTCTCTCTTGTCTTTATTCTCCTGTTTCCCTGCTCCTTAGGTTTTATTCAGCTTTCCTGACTGTCCCAGCCTTTCGCTTCTTTTCCACAGTCTGGCTCCTCCTTAGTCTTTCCCTCCTTGTTTCTCTCTGGGATTTTGGAGCCTGCCCTGGAGAAGATACAAGCACTCAGAAGGACACAACGGACTCAGAAGGGACAGTGGCACAGAGCCTTCATTTGTAGAGAGGGTAGGGACAAAACTTGAGCCCTTTGGACGTGGGTGAACCTCGGAGTAATTAATGAGCTCTGTAATGTTAAAAGGTGGGTGCTTCCATTGTCAGACACACCTATTTGACACCGTTCAATTCACAGCTTTTCTTTGTGGAAGAATCCATTCTGAAGCTACAAATGTCTCCGTGGACAAGCTTCTTCTGATCTGAGTTGCCCTGGGTTTGCTACAGAAGAAGCAGAAGAGCTGGATGTTGAGATGGGTGTTATGATTCCAGGTCTCAGCAGCACAAAAAGCAGAACTAAAGTTAAAAAATCCCACATTTATTGATTTCTGAAGGATTGTGTCCATCAGGAAGCTTGGAGCCATGCTATCCTGGAGCAGAGCTTTGTGTTTTCCTTCACAGAACTACGTTTTTTTCAGATCTTTCCTCTCCTGTAGGAGGAAGAAGATGGAAAATACACTAAAGAGAGAAAACCTCTATATTCTGTATATTCTAACCTGTATAGTTCATTCATCATCCAAGATGTGATCCTGAACAAGAGCTGCTAGAGATGGTACCTGGTAATGAAAAGACTGTTCCTAAGTCTGGGAACTTGCAGACAAATAGAAAAATGTTCCTGTTGATAAGGACAATGTCCACACAGTAGAAAAGAATCTGCTGATTTGTTCTTAACTTGTGCAAGAAAACATCAAAATATTAGATGAGTTGCCTTGATTTCTTAATGAATTTTAATATGGAGATCTCAGCTCTTTATGTGTTTCTATATAACCCAGCTTTTCCAAGAATCACTCATTCTTAAAAAGTCTAAGATAACTCCTATATTCTGTCTGAAGCACCTCTAAGGACTGCTTTCAGGTAGTAGAGAACAATGAAAAAGTCTTTTGAAATGGAAAAGCTTAGATTTTTTGAGGTGTGTTTTAAATGAAGTCCCTGTGTCCCACAGAGGTTGATTCATTTCTGCTATCCAGATTTATGGAAGCAAAATTTAAAGCATGGCAAAGAGTAACACTCTTGTGGAAGAAACAGTTGTAGTCAGAAATACTATTTGGACAATTAGTCAATGAGAAAAACTCTTGCAATCATGTGAAGATTTTGGGTTCATTTCTCCTTTAGGAGCATCAAGACTAAGTTCAGTCAAATCCCTGAAATTTTTCTGGTATTAAATAAGTCTCATCAAGAAGAGAAGGAAGCACTTAAAACTTTTAGAGAGTGCTATGTCACAACGCATTCCTCAACTCCTCCCAGTGTCTGTGGAACTGGAAGAGAGTACACACTACCTGAAAGGTGTTCTGGATACCTTCTGGAGATGCTCCCATAAGCATTATCTAAACAGGACCTTCCATACAAACCTGTGGCTTATACAGAGTCTAAAAAGCCTGAAAGCATTGGTGTAAATGGTCACTCATCACGGAAATTTGAAGGGCATCTCAGAACACCCCTGGTGGCTCCAGCCCACACTGCTGTATGCAAAGCCCTGGCTATATCCAAGGTACCACAGAGCTTCAGCCACATGCTTTTCTTCCTTGAGTCACCCAGTAAATAAATGACCAGAAGGACAGGTCAGCCATGAGATCATACAATCACTCCTTCCTTACAGCTGGTGGCAGCTGGACAACAGTCCAGCTTGGATGTGGCTCTGAACAACCCAGTCTAGTGGAAGGTGTCCCCGCCCATGGCAGGCAGGTTGGAAATGGATGATCTTTAAGGTCCCTTCCAACCCAATCCATTCTACGGTTCTGTAATAATTCTCCCTGTGTGTTTCACGTGCTTAGAAGCAACCCTTCCTAATTTCTTGCACAGTCAAGACAAGGTCTTGATCTCCATGGGGCAGGTGCAGCCTTGTCCATGCAGACACCAACTTACCGCTGAGACCCCTGATAAGGAAGTGGCACCTACCTGCCTTCCTGAATGCAGCCATGACAAATCAGCTTCCAGTCAAGGTAAACTAATATTTTATTAAAAACTGTTGTCACATAGAACTAAACTCCAAAGCTGTGAAGTATAAAAGAGGCTTTCAAGCAGACTTCCCTTGAACTGTGGCAGCTTAAGTCTTGTTGCCATTGCTGAAGCGCATCAGGAAATCATTTGAAGGGCTCAAAGGTTAAGAATCTGTGTTTTCATCTGCACAGAAAGGTGAAAGATCAGATGGCTGACCTCAGCTATTTTTGTTTTGTCTTTTTATCATCATCTTCAAATGAATGGAGGAGCTGTTCATTCACTTTTGTGAGGGCAGGCCTTTCCTAGATGTATCCAGGGTTGTTTACAGGCTTTTTAGGAGAGATGGAAGACCCTTCCCAAAGAGAAACAGCCAGAGGTTGTGATAATCTTTGTTATTTCCATCACTGCATTATTTCAGGAGCCCCCTGAAATTAGACAGCCCATGACATTAAGTTTTGTACCAATATGTAATAAAAAACATGCGCTCTGTCCTTACTATTTGAAGAAGTAAAATAGGTGAAATCAAATCAGCAGATTGGACAGGAGGGTGGAGGAACATCTCCTGCCCTGGAGACACTGCAAAGTCAGTCAGAGGTGAGTGACTCTTGTGCCTACACTGCATCCCATCTGGTGTCCCAGACTCTGGCTCCCACTAAGGAGAGAGCAGCTTTCTCTTAATCCATGTGTGGGTACTTCAAGGCTCTCCTCTGGTACTTTTAAAACCCCCTCCACAGGGCAGCAGTTCTGGCCAGAATCAGCCAGGGTGACAAAATTCCCACTGAGGAGAAGCAGTCTTAACCTAAAAAGACTCCTCATCATGGAGAGAAGATACCACTTCCCTATTCCTCAGAGGTTCTCTGTGGGAAAGGGCTGCAGACAGATAGGTTGACATCCATCCCTCTTTTGAATCTGTGACACAGCAGACAGGAGGGTTTCCTGAGACCTTAAGGATTGACTGTACAGGAGAAGAATAAACATGGTGAAAATGTGAGAGTCACTCATTTTTGGGAAGATTAGGCAATCTGAAAACAGGAAACTCCCTGTGCCCTATGCTATGTTATCACACCAGAAAGCCTCACAACCACAGCCTCCCCCAGCTCACACTCTTCCAAGTGTTCTCACTGCCCTCAAGTCTCCAACACAAGTGTGGCTCAGCCCAGAATGACATCGGCTGTCATCCTTCCATGTGCTGCCTTGAAAGGTCCTGGCTGTGCTCAGCAACACCTGCTGATTTCTCACCCTAGTTTGAAGCTTGAAAGATAGCTATTTCCCCTGGTAAAGTGCTCTGGAGTGCCCAGGCTGCCCTGAGGAGGAGGACAGTCAAAGGCCATATGAAACATGACTCAGCCTCAGAAAACACCAAGCATCTTGAAATTCCTTTTATGATCTTACTTGGTCATGTAAAGTTAAGTCTTTGAAAGTCAAAGCAAAATCACCCTGAGAAAACCAACCTCGCATATTCCCACAATCCCTGGGATTCAGGCATCCTTCCAGCCTGTGCCATCACCAGGTGGCTACAAATCCCTCTGCTTCCAGGTGGGTAAGACACGCCCAGGAAGGCTCTGGGAAACACAGAGGCTTAAGTCAACGCCCGCTCCAGGCAGGTGAGTGCCAAAGTACCCGGTGAGTGTTGGAGTTTCACTATGCCTGGGAAGCTTCTTCAGGAAAGGCAGTGCCACAGGCTGGGGGCTGAGGGCTGGCACCACTGCCTGCACTGGGATTAGGCACAGGGGACTGGAAGGAAGGAAGGTATCTGAAACCATAAAACCAACCAAACCCAGGCAGTTCACTGGCAATGGGGGAATTAGGAGGGAAGGATACACATGAAGGATACACATGAAATATATTGATAACCAAAGCCACACGGCAAGCACATCCCCCGCTCCTCCCTACCTTTAGCCATGTAGGCCCAAGGCAGCCAGAGGCACATGCAAGGTGCTCGGGTGCTCCCTTTGCATCCATTAATTGTAAATTTCACAGATTAGGAATGACACTGATGATTCTTCTTCTTCTGAAAGATTAAAGAGTGTCTAGCTGGATGAAATGGACCGTATTTTGCAGTTCACTTTGTGTGCTGCAATGGGCAGAGCAGTGGGCCAGGTGCACAACCACACTGTCCTGCTTCTAGTCAGCATAGCTGAGCACAGCTCAGAAAACCCCTACCTCAGCTAAATGCAGTGAAAAAGTAAATATTTAGTCATCATGAGATAGGTTACACAGGGAAAGAAGTTGAGGCAAGTCTCCATCTCCTTTGGTACGAATAAACAGGGTTTTAATCAACCTTTTGTGTCCCTAAATAATAGTTTTTTAGTAATTTACCATCCTGTGGAGGCCACGTGGGTAAACTTGGCCATGGCAAGGCAAAGGTGTTTAGTGTCTGCCCATTCTCAACCCGCGTTAATGAAGGAGCAGTGATCCTACATCAGCAGGTGTGTGATGGTGAATGAACTGGGTGAACGAACTCTGCTGCCTGTGNTGTCAGCAGTTCACTGGCAATGGGGGAATTAGGAGGGAAGGATACACATGAAGGATACACATGAAGGATACGCATGAAATATATTGATAACCAAAGCCACACAGCAAGCACATCCCCCGCTCCTCCCTACCTTTAGCCATGTAGGCCCAAGGCAGCCAGAGGCACATGCAAGGTGCTCGGGTGCTCCCTTTGCATCCATTAATCGTAAATTTCACAGATTAGGAATGACACTAATTATTCTTCTTCTTCTGAAAGAGTCAAGAGTGTCTAGCTGGATGAAATGGACCATATTTTGCAGTTCACTTTGTGTGCTGCAATGGGCAGAGCAGTGGGCCAGGTGCACAACCACACTGTCCTGCTTCTAGTCAGCATAGCTGAGCACAGCTCAGAAAACCCCTACCTCAGCTAAATGCAGTGAAAAAGTAAATATTTAGTCATCATGAGATAGGTTACACAGGGAAAGAAGTTGAGGCAAGTCTCCATCTCCTTTGGTACGAATAAACAGGGTTTTAATCAACCTTTTGTGTCCCTAAATAATAGTTTTTTAGTAATTTACCATCCTGTGGAGGCCACGTGGGTAAACTTGGCCATGGCAAGGCAAAGGTGTTTAGTGTCTGCCCATTCTCAACCCGCGTTAATGAAGGAGCAGTGATCCTACATCAGCAGGTGTGTGATGAGCACTGGGTGAATGAACTCTGCTGCCTGTGCAAGGCCGAGCACAGCGGACCCTGATCCCAACCAGTGCTGAGAGCCACCCCTCTAACACAGCTCCTACTGAACAGCAGCCATAATGAAACTCAAACGCAAAGCAGATCACCTCAGGGTAACCTGGGTAAGGCAACCTGTGGGACACAATTTTCACGGTGCCCAAACTTCACTCTCCCACTATTTATGAGCACCAGTATCATGCTGAAAATTACATCCCAGCCCTCAGTCCCCATTAAGTGCAGATGGCTGGTGCTGACCTTGTATTTGGTGTGTTTGGCCCTGATAGCTGTGGTGGCCAGGCACCGCTCCTGTGCTTTTGCAAGGTTGGCTGGAGCTTGGCCCCGGCCTCAGGACTTCGCAGAATTGATCAGCACGTGCAGTCAGATAAACACAGCCTGGCCAAGCACCAAGGCTTTCTGAACTCTCACCTTTTGCTCATGTCACATTTACTATCACAAGGAAGAATTTTCTTATTTTTTTTCGTATCATTTGAGAAACTGCCATATTGAAATCTTTTTCTTTCTTCCTTCATTAATGTCTGTGTCACCTCAAGGGTTGTTGTAATTCCTTATTGGCTGCTCTTCCAGGATTTGCTTTAAGAAAACTTCAGCTAGTTTTCAATGTGGCTGCAAGGTTAACTAGAAATAGAAAATGTCATGAACATGCTGGATATATATCCCTTCTGCTTCCCTGCCACTAAGCCAGATTTCATAAAGTTTGAAACCGATATTAATATTTAACTTTTAACTCACAAGATCTTTCATGGTCTCAGCTCTGCTTAATTAGCTGACATTTAGCTCCCTCTATTCCACGGCATACACCTAGGAGTCCTTGGGTACTGGTTTATTAACATTCCCCAAAGTAGATTGGAGCAGGCGGTTACCAGAACCTTTATCAATTGCTCCCGAAGGCGATGGAATTTATTGCTGAATGCCATTAAACCAGCCAGGTCTGTAAATATGGTTAAAGGCACGAAGACAGACTTGTTTTCCAAAGCTTCTCGCTCAGTTTAAATGAGCTTTGTGAATTGGTCTCTCCTTTTCTCCCACTCTTTCGCACGCAGCCTTGTTGAGGCGCTCCTACAGAAAGCCTCTGTATTAACCTGTGTTGCAGTAAGCACAGTTCTGCTGTTAATCAACGCTCGTGCAGCGCTGCTCCAGCACAGGCACAGGCTCCGCACAGGCTGTGGGGAACTTGCCGAGTGCAGCAACTCCATTTTGCAGTTACTTCCTAAGCTTTCACACTCTTCCCTCACTGAAAGCTTTCCTTGTTCTCATCCAGTCTCAGAAATCCCATGCTCGGACAATAGAAGGTATAAGTGCTGGTTTTACATCTGCTCTGTGCCCCCAGTAGCATCCCAAGAGTTTTTCTCTCCTCGCTCCCTTCCCCACCCCCGGCTGGTCTCCCATTGCCACCTCCACCCTGCTGGCGGCAGAGGTGCTCCTGCCCAGTGGGGAATTCCAAGAGACTTGTTCCAGAAGTAACGGCATCCAACCCAGCACTAAAAGTAAGGACAATTTTCAGAGACCAACACAATTTAAGATCACTCACAACTCCATAACCAAAATGCTAATTACCTACTTAAGCCTCCAGAACAAAGTATGCTGCACTTGGATGTGTACACCATAATTACAAGGTATTCCTCACTGCTCCCGCTGTAAGACCTACTAATAGTATTTCATTTAACATGAATCTGGCTCTCCTCATTTCTGGTAAACTTCATATGTATTAGGGACACCATACGAGTTAATATTTTGCTCAGAAAATTCTAACATGCTTGTTCTTTATGTCAGTGAAACAGTGACAAGCAAGATGCATTTTCTAAAAACTGTATTTTGATGAAGCTATCACAGTATGGGCAAATGTTAGACCACAAAGACAAATATGAATAAAAAATATGAATAGTTAGTGCATAACCTTGTTTTAGGGCTTATCTTAATAAATAAAACATTGATCTTGACCTTTTAGGATCTTGCTTCATCCATTTTTGTTCCTCAGTAAAATGAACTTAGTGACCTCCACTCATTCAGCATAAGTCACATTTGAAATAAAATCTCTCACCAGGGAAGGGCTCTTTGGTATATTTGGCATGAAAATGAAAATAACTGTTTTTAAAAAAAAATATGTTAACAGTCCTCATGAACTGGGGAACCCCAGTCTCCCCAGGTCAAATGTGACAGACTAAAGCTACTTGCTCTGGGCAAAGATCTGGTCCTCCTTCCTTAGAAATGACCTTTACACTTCTGTTGCACTGATAAAAGGCAAGATCATGCCTTTGGATACATCTACGACTTCATCAGAGTAGGGTGAGAGAACTAAGGGAGAAAAGACAGGGTCTGAAGTCAGGACACATTTCCTTGCTTTCCCATATAGGTCTTGAGATGCTCATTTCTTGGAGGGAACCAAGGGGACCAGCTGAGGACAGCTACTTAAATATCTGGATAGACGGGGCTCCAAGCAGGTCATGTCATGTCACATCATATATATTATATCATATCATATCATTTTACCTAATCTGCTAACTCACAGATGATAAAAAGCATGAATCTCTTTTTTTTTTTTTTTTTTTTTTTTTTAAAATGAGCACTTCTTTATGAACCCAAGATGAGTTTGGCTTCACAAAGATCCTCACAAATTTTCAGTATGCAACTCACTCGGTATCTGCTTCAATAAAGTGATAGTGAAACAATCTGAGTATTTACCTCAAAAATAAATACCCCAGGGCTGGGGAGAGTATGTACCAGATGTAGCCAGTACAGCATGCACCGGGCTACATCAGGTAAGACTCGAGCGATACCGGGGTGAATTTGGCCCATATCTTAACACTGATGCAAAAAGGAGCAGAGACCAAAACTCGCTGGCAGTTCTGCAGTGTGAAATTCAAAGACAGATTGCAAAAGTGTAAATGTGCAAATCACAGTGTAAAGAGAGGCTTTCCTTCTGAGGGACAGATACCTCACTGCTACCATCTCGTCGTGTTTTCTCAGCGCAAACCACACCAACCACAGTGGCTGAATGCCCGCACCCAACTCAGCACTGGACCACTTGATGCTCGGTAAAAAAACCCAGCCAGGTTACTCAGCACGATTGTGATCAATTTTGAGGGCATATCAAAGCACCAGACAGCACTTAAATTTTAAAGGGACATTCTAACATACCTGCCTGAAATAATTTAGCAGTCGCTGTGACAGAAAGCACAAAAGGTTCCTCTATTACAAAATACAAAGGAAAAAACCCCAGAAGTTACTCACTATTGCCACCTTACTTTATTTATTTTGATCTTTTTATAATGGTCAGCCACTTGCAACATGCTATTCTCCTGGATAATCAATTTTACCAGTTGCTTTTATGGGTTTTTCATGTCGAATGATAAAAAGAGGATACTAGAGAGAGGTAACATATTTTAAAAATTTTGGGGGAAAAATAAATGATTAAAATAAGACGAGAATTAGCTAGACTTTGAAATAGAAGCACAGAACTCCAGTAGTTGTCTTCCTTTTATGTGACATGGTTACATATGTTTTTTTAAACGTACTCTGAGCCAAATCTGTCTTTTCCACGCACTCAAAAATCAACAGATTTAACAGAATGGAAACAGAAGGGGAACGGAAATAAAGAGTTTGATATGTATATATATTAGTTTTATGCACAATAAGAAACATTTTCCTGCTTTCAGACTTTAAATGGAGCCAGCTGACTGTAGGTTTTGTATATGAGGTGAGCTCAGTATCCACACTGAAGAACCCACCTCAGCCTAAACTGGCTGTTCGGAAGCAGAATGAAATAGAAAAGGAGTTCAAATATTTGAAAGTTTCTTTAAAAATCACTGTTTACATACACATCAAAGAAGGTGTTGAATTGGATTAAGTGTGAAGAAAGTCTTCCTTAAATACTGAAGGCATTATTGCCATTTTATAGAGTATAGCTGCTCCACAGTACTCAAATTATAACTTTGATGAAGCATTCTGCAAAATTGGTCTGTCAGTAGGATACGGCAGAAAATGTTCCACCTGGAGCTAAACCTTCAGTCTTTTTAAAAACACTAGATCAGACAACAAATCTTTGTATAACAGATTTAGGAGACAAGATGTTAAACTGCTGTAAATCAGCATTGCTCTAATGGCTTCTGTGAAGCTCCAGCAATTTACACGCACTGAGAGATAGATTGTGTTATTGTTGAAATATTTAACTTTAGAAATATTGTAAAAATCTATAAATAAACTTTAAAATTATGTGACATTATTAACATACTTTTAATCAGAGAGGGGTTTTGATTGTCGTGATACAATTCATCATTTTGTATTCTTTGGTGTTTACTCAATCTGACCTATGTATTTTTAGAACTTTTTCTTTGTTATAAAGTTTACTTTTACCATAAATATTCTACTGCCTTGAAAGAACTCGCCTAGTTACCTTAAAACCATGGCTAAGTAGTTAACATCTTTTTAAACGGTGTTTTTATAGAGTATTGGAGCCTGAAGCAGATATTCTCCCACTTTATCTTCCTGAGACACAGCAACAACCTGAACCGAGTCCCATCTCTGGGTGAGATTTATGACCAAATGTTTTATACTGATTAATAAATATTTTGGACATAAAAAAACACCCCAACGATGAAAGGCTTAACCTCTGTCAAGAGCATTTTGATGGTTTTTGCCATTTCTTCAGCAAGAAAGCTTTAATTAAAAAAACTTATTACACTACTGGTGTTCATGTTGAGTGAACGCTTATATCGGGATCAGTGGGACTTTGATATGGAAATTTAAGAGAAATGGCTTGTTTTAAGGACTGCACCCATTCTACTAAGTTATTTCACCTTTAAAAGGACAAATTATTTCAGAAGTTTGCCCTCATCATCTCAATAAAAGGGATAGAAACTTTGCAGCTCTTAGCTATAAACTCTAAACTCTTTCTAGTCTGGAAATACAGATGAAAAAGTCATTCTTAAACACATGAAAAAAAATAATAGGTTTTTAAAAATTCTCTGACTTATCTTTTTCTGCGGGAGCAGGAGGCTCAGTTTTTACAGACCCTGGCTCTGTGACAATCAGATGTTGATTTTGTGAAAATCGGCACAAGTGAGATGAATACCTTGGGGTAAATAAAAACCTGAACATAGAAATAAGGTTGAAAAACTAGCTGCCCGTTAAACTCCACATTCTCATCAAAATCTCTTCACATTTCATATCAAAATATCAGAAACAGAAAAACAGTTAAAATACTACTAGTACTACGAATAATAATAATAATTAAACCCCCCTGTGGAATGTGGGGACATTCAACGATTAAAAGTAGAAACCAGTGGAGATATAACAATATCAAAAATTGATTAAGGAAGGAAAAGCTGGTGTTCTCATCTTACTTCAATCTGCAATGAGGAGCTGATCTCTTCTGCAACCTTTGTGAGCAGCAGCCTCTGCTCAGGCACCTAAGGTAGGAAAAGTTCCACGTGATTTACTGATGTCCTGAAGAGTAATGCTTTGCTGAAAGTACCTGTTTCTTTAATCAAAAATACATATTTTTCAAACTAGAAAAACACAGTGCTTCTTCTCGAAGCACTTCTACTGCTGCATGTGTGAAAGTGAAAATTAAAGCAACTTTGGGCAATAAATCAGAAATGAGGGGACAGCATGAGGCATAACCATGACACACTGACAGTGAGTCAGACTCTTCTAGATATACTCTATTGAAACAGAAAAAGAATGATTTTTTAAAAAAAAGAGCAAAACAACCAATTTATTTTCAATTCCTGCCCTCAAATGTGTTAAATAATTCAGTGTCTGACTCTTCCCTTACAGGGCACGACAAAACTCGTGCATCCTCACGTGAGAGGGCATTTTTGCAAAGCCCTAAAAACTCTGACTCATTCAAACTGAAAAATTATCCCACAACACCGGGCTCTCTAATGATTGTCACACCACATAAACAAGTTTGTGGAGTTTTTTACAATAGTTGCTGGAAAACCACCTGGGAAGCACCCAGGCTCTCGTGGTGAACCTGTCGCTGCCCGGGTGGGTTTCACACCTGGCTTTGGGCTCTTGCTGGTGCTCCTGTCAGCAGGTTTGGCCGTGGATTGGCCTTGGAGAACAGACCCCAGCATACTGCACAGTAAGACACTAATAAATACAGAAAATATTCCCTTTTTCTCTCTGAAGGGTCCCATGTTAGTCTTTAAATTTATTTCCCTTGTTTTCCCAGTATAACCTCATTTCTGCAGCTAAAATCTCACTGTATTTTTAGATGAAACTTCATATTTTAAAACGAGGAGTGTCACAGCCCAGTTCTTTACTAGACCCCACTGATATGGATCCTCCAGTCCCCTGTAGCATTTAGGGAAATGTGTGCTCACAGATCCTGTTGCAAGGCAGGGACGCAAAGGCTAATCTCTCTCTCCCCTGTTCTTTTTCCTAGCTGCCCGGGGAGAAAAATGTGAGAAAACATGTAATTCCAGAGTGCTGTGGCAGCATTAAACTACAGCTTCTCACCCCACAGATTGCCTTTTTTAACCACAGTCTTGCAGAGAGTGTTAAGGTGAGTGGTAAATGACTTAATGGCAGCTTAATATTCTGCACATACCCATAACAGACGTTTTAGTTGCTTTTAATTGATGTAGCTTCTAGCTTTGTTAAACTCTCCAGGAGAGTAATTCTCACTGGGAATGAGCCTCCTAGAAAGTATCAGTTTGCAAAAACACAATAGTTTGAGCAATAATTGTACAGAAAAAGACTTCTGGACTTCTTTGCAGCTGAATAAGAGCGTTTTGTTTCACTTTTGTATAACTCAACATCGGGTGCCTAAATTACAGTCAAACTTTCCAAACAGCTAAATAAAGAAACACATGGGGTAAGTCACTTTTAAGATAAAATGGGGACTATAAGATTTTAACCAAACAGAACATTTTTGTGGCTGTGAGCACATAAAATGAAAATTATGTAGGAGAAGTCCTGGTGTTACTTAAACAGTAGCTTTCAGCACTCATAAAATACGTGGTGTTAAATTATTTTCCACTTATAATTCAGCTGGCCCTGGTTTGTACATTAGCACAAGCTTTATCTGGTTTCTGGCTCTTTACTGGCCTTCACATAACTCCATTTAACCCTGAATGAAATGCTGCTGGCATGGCACTGAGCCCCAACCATCGCAACTAAAAATATATATAACCTCAGAAAGAGCACACAGAAAATGATTACAATCAGCAAAGAAAATTAAAGGGCAATTAAAAAAAATCTGTTATTCCATTGGGCTGACTGGCAACTGCGTCTTCTGTTTGGGGGTTAGGGGGGGGTAAAAAAAAGGTAATCTCCTCGAAAATTAACGTTGAGATTTTTTTTAAGCTTGTAAAAATAGTAGAGGATCTGAAGGTGCGTCTCAGCAGCTTTTGCCTGCCTGTCTAGCACTGAGACTTTTTGCGTGATCAAAGAATACATGACAGCAAACGGATCTATGCTTGTAAATATCAAACGGTTTGATCATGCTAAAAGACTTTATTGAAGTTTCCCACTTTTTAATCAAACAAGAAACATCCACGTCCAGTAGCCATAAAAAAACAAAAAAGTCTGCTATGGTATTAGAATAAAGAAAAGTACTAAATGGGACTTGCAGAGAAGGGGTTTTCTTACCATAATATGCGACTTCCATTGATGTCATGTTTGTAGGCTGCCAGAAAACTGCAACCCTTATTATTTTACCACAGCACAGTATAAAAAGGGTTTGATTACACCAATATTAAGTCTGCAATGGCCTGCAAGGAATAAGTCATGTTCACATACATAGCCTTTTAAAAGAAAATTAAAAGCATAATAATGAAATGAATACATCACTGACTTGGTTTGTTGGTTTTTTTTTGTCTCCTGCTATATGGTGAAATCCACAGCATCAAAATCTACAACGGGCCTGTGGAGAGGTTTTCTATACTATTTCTGTCACTTAGTATGATAATTTGCACCACCGCCCCCCACCCCCCAAAAAAAGAAGTTAAAAATACCATTCTGAATGAACACACGGATCTCTGAATAAAGAGAGCCAATAATTTACAGTAGGATGATAAGAGTATAATATTCCTTTAATATAACACATTAATGAAAATTGCCATTGTAAGATAGATAAGACCTAATAATATAAGTCTCATTGTGTTCTGTGAGTCGGAGGCTTTGGTAAGTTATATGTTGGTGCTGCATGGCTGGCGTGAAGCCTGACACAATTTCGAAGACTCGCTGTTTCCAGTGCCACCGGTGCCTGAATTTATTTTCCCTTGAAAAATCCAGGCAGGCACTTCCCTGCTCTGTCAGGTATTACTGTGCTCCTCTGCCACCTCCTGCCTGCTGCAGAGTTTATGAAAACATTTTAATGCAATTTAATACATTTATTTTCACCCCATTTTATACATGGGGCAAACTAGATTTAAAAAAAATGTCCCTGCGTCTTTTTTCAGTCTTTACTCTTTAATGTACTGATATTTTTTAAATGGGCAAGGGGGTAATACAGGGAATGGCAGATTAATTTCTTCATTTTATACCAGTGTAGCTCAGCATCGCTCTGTGATCTTCCCGCTGCTTTTGCAAGCATCCTATATTTGCAACGATGAGGACTTGCACTTCTGTTTATTACATGGCAGCTTGTTTATCTGTGCTAATTGCCAGGAAGAAAACTAAACTACTTTCCCCTCTGCGGACCACTATTTATAGCCATGAAGAGCAGCCCTGCACATATGCAGGGGGGTATTTGCATGAAGGAGGTTAACATGCAGTTACAGCAATCTCATCTGCTAGGAGGGAGGAAATTATCTTCTCGATGTAAGAAGGCTGGGTGAGAACACACTCCGGGTTTTAAACCCAAAATGTATTTCAAGGAGAGGGGAAAAAGCTTTTGAGCATATCCACTTAAAAAAAAAAAAAGATTTTTAACAGCGTGGGCTTTGATACTTTCATATCAATATTTTGCCTGTGCCTTTGGAAAATATTTTTGCGGTGTTACTGAAGATGCACAAAACTGCAGTTTGTTCTCCAAAAGGTTTAGAAGCTGCTATGAAAGGAGCCAAGAAGGAAAGGGGATTTATCCCGGTCTCCTCTTCTCTGAGAAAATCACTCTGGAAGGTGATGATTTTTTTACACTACCCACTGATTCTTCTGGGTTTTGTTTCTGAAATGCCCAGAAAGTTTTTCTGTGCAAAACCCACGACCAGAAATCCTGCCGTCCATTTTGGAGGAAGTATGTTGTTTTCAAAATAATTTGCTACTCGCGGTGTCTGTTCTGACACGACCGAGAGTAGCTCCATGATGGCAGAGGTGACAAATAAGAAATACTTGTAATAAATCAAATTTGTTCTGGAAAGTTTATTTTTTGGAATTTATTTGTCCAAGAAGATTATAGAGAGAACTTTGCGTCTTTACAGATGGAGTTCTCCTGTGCTCCAGACTATATGTTTTCAATAAGTATTACAAATACCCTGTTGTTTTAAAGTATACAAACTTATTTCTATGAACTTCTTTTCCAGCCTTCATGGGCCCTGTATCTTACATCCCAAATAATGCTTACAGCCTTTAAATCTCAAACCCACAAACCAATATTTACAAGCGTTGATTCGGAGATCGATATTTTTATGCATATTCTAACACTGAAGGCAGCACACTGAGGAGGGATAACCCAACTTCAATTATAATCTTATAATACTTGGTGCCTCAAGTTATGTGCTTTTTACATTCAGAAATGAAAATAAAACTTGAAAAAATACTCCAAAGCACTGAAAATGAGGGAAAGAAATAGAGGAATGAAGGAAGATTTAAAATAAGCTATAATTAATTTTTGGAAGCATTTTCTTACTTTGTCAGGATTGAAAAGAAGCCTCACTTATTTGGAATTATATATTTTACAGAGAAAGAAAGCATTAAACAATTATAAAATACATTTTCCCCAGGAGGTGATGGTGGTGGCCTGGCCAACCCTGCTAAGGACAACTCCTGTCTGATGGCAATGAAGAGTTCACCCAGAAATGAACAGGACATTTCTAAACCTGCCCTCTCATGGCTCCCAATTCAGCTTAGTGGCTGCAATTAGCAATTAAACAGGAGAAACAAATGCCTGTATTTTTTTGCAAGAGGGTTAGTTTCATTTCTGACCTGGAAATGACAGCGCAGACACACAAGGAGCAAAAAGTCATGTTAACACCAGGAGGAAAACACACCGCGTTAGCTGGGATGCTCAAATCATGTTGCATTAATATGCACAAAGGAATTAAAAGAATTAAAAGCCTCTAAGAAAGGGGACGTTTGGTTGTTTTTGTTTTTTTTTTTTTAAAGCCATGTAGTGTCATTGCTTATTCAACAACAGCCCACTTCTCCTGCAAAGCAGTACGCTGGGTTTGAAAAAAACACCCAACCCCACACGGCTGTAGAGAGAGCACATGTTACATCAGACACAGTACCTGATTTTTCACTGCACAGCTTGTCAGCTAGATAGTCTGCCTCTTGGGCGATAAGTGAGAATATTTCATCTTCATACTCCTCTACGATACTTTCCCACTGTAAGGATGAAAAAAAAGGAGGATGCTCGTACTCTGCTTTTTTTTTTTTTTTTTTGTTAAACTAGAAACGAGCAGGGCGGCTGCGAGGAGCCCTCGGCTCGCTCCGCTCTCCCTGCCCTGCACAGCGTGGGGATGAATGGGGGCAGCCTGAGAATTCATGCGACCAAATATTACTTAAACTTCATGCCCAGCCTCACTGTTGTTTCAAAACCACATTCATGAATTGGGGGGGCGGAGGGGGAGAGGAAAGCCCCCTCCAAAAGGCATTTCACTTGGTTAGAGACACCCCCGCCCCTTTGAACATGGACTCCTGGAGGAGGCACTCGAAATTTAAATGAAACGAGCCCATTTTGTAGTCTGATATTAGTGGTGACGATGTGCCATAAACACAGCTCCCTGGCCCTGCAGATGCAGCTCTGATTTCAGTGCAGATAGAGCAGCCGACAGCGGAGATCTGCTGAGCTCCCCCCGCCCCAGCATTTAGGGAGCTGCTGGCAATTCACCTCGCTGCCCCAAAATGCAACTCTACCGGGATGGGTGGGTGAGTGCAGGTCCAAGGGCGTGCACCACCCAGCCTGGTGTTCGGCACCTTGTAGGAAGTCAGGGTGCGTATTTAGAGGGATTTCCTGTCTCCAAAATACAGCCTTCAACCCATAAACAAGGGGAAGCCCTTTAACATGGGCTGAGAGCAAGCACAGTGAAAGAAAATCTGCCTGCTGGAAGTCGTACACACACACCCCCACACACACACCCCCAAGAAAAGGCCGTTTGCTGTGCTTGACTGAAAAAATCAAAGCAATACCTGCCAGGACACGCAATAGCCGTGAGCTGGCAGTGGCAGAGGCAGAGCTGTGCCTGTGCTCCTCGCTGGCTCACTCGCCTGCTTCTTTCGACTGCTCAGAAGGCCACGGCCAGCACAATCCCCTGGCTTTTCAGGGTCTTTTTTTGTTTGTTTTTGTTCACTTTCCACAACAGTTAAAAAGGGGGGGGGGGGGGGGAGAGGCCCTAAAAGCATTAAAGAAAAATATATAAAATATAATTTTGAAGAAGGCACTGGCACGAAGCCAGGTGGAGCACCTCGGTGTTTTTAGCAGAATTAGCTGAGAAAAACCCATCTCTACACCACAAGGCCTAAGGAAAAAAAGAAGATGACAACCCTCCCCTCCTCTTCTAATTTGTCTATAAATATTTGAAACTCCAGTTAGCAATCTCGATTTTAACCACTCGTACAATTCCCTTATTTCCTGCACATAAATCAGCGGAGATTTTTTTTTTTTCTGGGAAATGCTAATTTATATTTAATCACTTAGAAAAAAAATCCATGAGTAAAATGTAGTTTTGAACTGTTGAAGTTTAGGAAATTTGTAACGTATAAAGCATCTGGTCTAATCCGTGGGTTACTTCTGCAAGTGATGTGCCTTTTGTAAATGTTTTATTCATATTTATGAAGCCCTAAATAGATCCAAATACTAAATACAGTTTCTAAATAACGTTATAAAGCATCTGACAAAACGCAGTGTTATCACAAAATACTCAGCCAGTTTCTGTGAGGAACCAGTACGGAGTATCTTAAAATATAGCAAGAATATTAAAACAAGGCACCATCTGCATTATTTTCCTAGTGATGAGAAAGAGTGGGGACACTGACACAGCTGTGGCTGGAAAATAAAAGGTTACTCGTTTGTTATGTTGGCCTACCCCAAATTTCAAAGGTTCGTAAGCATCAGATTAAACACTGATTTTTTTTTTCCATAGTCTGCATAGATTTTCCCCCCTCACCAAGGAGTAAATCTATCCCATCGCCTTTTCTGTCCCAACAACTCCATTAAGTTGCTCTCTGACTTTGCTAAAGAAACTTCATGGAGGAAAAAACTGTTTGTTTGGTTGGTTTTTTTTGCTCATTACATCACCAAACCCCCACACTTCATACAGATAATGCCTAGTTAGATGGCAGGAAGAGCAAAAAGAGCATCCCTCTCGCTATGTAGAACCGTCGACACATTACATTACACACGTAATTAAAAACGTCAGCTCCAGATAAGGTGGCCCTGGAGAACCTGCGCGGGCCCTTCAGCTCACACCCCCGCGCCCCCGCGCCCCTCGCCCTCCTCCAAAGCCAGCCTCCCGCTTGGAAACCTCCCGGCAGCCCGAAGACACCGCTGCGAAGGGAGACGGCCGGCGGCGGACGTTCGGGCCATGAAAGCCCTTGGCGCTCCAGCCACTCGTTTCTCTGGTTGAAGAGGAGTTTGCCAAAGTCCTGGGCTCTCAGTTGTTGCTCTGTCTTTTAGCCGCTGCTCGCCAGCTCAGATGCAGCTGTTTAATACCTCCCAGGGGTTTTGTGCAGAAAATAATAGCTTACAAAACCTAGCTTCTCCCAGGTTCTACTATTTCAGCTTTATTTCCGAACAGCTGGTCCGTGTCTTTGTCCATCCCCTTCCCTCCCGGCCGCGGCGAGAATTCGGCAGGAAACCTCTGGCCGCTACCTACGCCCTGAGAGCCACCACCGCTGGTGGTGGGGGTCAAAGAGCAACCCTCGCCCTTGGAAACGGGGACAAAAAACCCCCCAAACTTCGCGCCCCGTCTAGACAGGTCAAGGTGCAAGATGCTCCTCTCCCTGTTGCGTCTTCCGGAAAGGGGCGTGAACCGGAGCCAAGTGCACAGCAAACACCCGCGCCGCATCCCTGCCCCTTTAGAAGACTTCTTTTTTTTTCTTCTTCTTCTTTTTCTCTCCACCCTCTGCTGATCAAAGTAGGAAGTTTTCATGACAACCATAGTCAAAGGGCCTGCATCGCAAATGAACTCGATTTCGGCGATGTTGATATATCCCGGCTCCATTGTCTCTTTTCAGACACAGTATGAACCCTTCCGGTCTCAATGATTACATTACAGAAGGACTTTCACATGTGGGCTTCATTTGCACAAAGGGGTTGCCTTGCTTCACCACCATCTGGCCACAAATCAGATAAATAAAGGCAGGAGAATTAAAATTAAAGCTTAGAGGGTTTTTTTTTCCCTCTCTCTCTCCCTTCGTCTTCTTCTTGCACCAGGGCCATTATGAAACCCCTCCCTCCCCCAGTCAGATACGGATGGGGAGTCTACTTTTTATGAAAACTGGGAAGAGCAAAAAAAGTGTCTTAAAAAATACCAAAAAAAAAAAAAAGTCTGGGAAAAGCAAAAAAGTGCCTAGTAGAAAAAAAAAAGGAAAAAAAAAAAAGCAGCCTTTTAATCCCAACCCTGTTTGTAGGGCAGCATAACTTATTTAACTGTAAAGACAGTCTGATACAAAACCATGTTTTGCTATTACAATTCCATCTCATTCCCTGGGATGCAAATTTTTTTTTTCAAGAAAACACAGTGTTTTGCAAACTGGAACAAAAAGCTGGTGGAGGCAGAAGGTGATTGCAGAAGTGGAGTTTGAAACTTATGCTCCAAACTCTGCTGCTTCTTCCTCTTGCTGGGACAGGGACTGCAGAGGCTCTGGCAACTCAGGCACAGAGCAAGCATTTCCTCCCAAAATTCCAAAAAATATGTGTCAGTTTCTGAAGGTAAAAAATAAAAACACCTGAGAACATGGAAGGAAGGTTTTACAGCCCTTACGACAGAAGGTGGGACTCGACCTCACAGTCTTATTTCAGTCCTGCATCCCTTTTATTGAGGTCAGTGTTGCTCTTGGAGGGATTGGGGTTTTTCTTGCAATCTGACTGCTCCAGCAATAAATTGCACTAAATTTCATCCCCTTTCTAAGTTTACATCCAGGACAGTAACTTAAGTTAGTTGATCGGGAAAGGCACTTTTCCTGACTGTGTTTCTTTTCACATAGATTCAGTATCTCCAGCAGAAGGGTTTTACCTAGCAAATTTTGGGAAAAAAGGTTATCCTATGGCTATACTCTAACCAATATTCAGGTGTGTATTTATACCTCCTGCAGCCCTTTCCTGTGGCTTCCTGACTGGTTGGGAATGTGCTGAGTGTGGCTGAGCCAAAGCCCATGGATGCCACGGGGTACCCTGCCCAAACACAGGGCACTCCTTTCTCCTGAACGTTATCATGCGCAGCACAGCCGAGGACTGACCTGGGAGAAAATGTATCCAACATCTGAAAAAAATGATGAATCCTCAAAATTCATGTGATGATTCCCCACAAATTTACAGAGAGGATTTTGCTGTGTGAACTTTCTTTTGGATGCACCAAAAGTAAGTGTTTGTACATGTATTAGCACTTCTGTGATGTGGTTCAGGCTTTTATTTAGCATCATATTTAGATTTGGGCTGTATTCCCTTGCTACAGTAATGAAAAGTATTTGAGAGATAGCATATACATAGAAAAGATGAAAAAAAGCACAAGAGATAACCTTGCCAAGAGCTGGATTTACAATTTTTTTTTGTTTCTGTCTAATAAATTATATATTGGATGCGTAATCTCCATAACTTTGCCTTCCCTCATATGGTTAGAGTCAGACTCACAATTTGGGTAGGAACCAGAATTTATATAAGCTTGTTTCTTGTAAACACACGGATGCAGAAGCTGCCAAGACTATCTATTAATTTCTAGTGTCTATTTTTTGGGTTTTACCAAGGGAAATTTTTGCAGACATAAATGCAACTTGAATTTAAGAGAAGTATTTTTTTGCTGGGCTGTGTTCTGCCCGGTGTACAGAGCTCCAGGCAGTTGAGAGTGCTCTTTCTGAAAGTGTTTTAATAGTAAGAGAGGAATAAGTATTTGGACAAGTGGTGGAAAACTAAAGCCTTTCTTTCTATACTGTGAAGATTTTGAATAGCACTTGTCAATAAAGCAACTCCTATTGTAATTGTACCGGAGACATGGGCCTCCACCCCGAAAAAGCTGTCTCAGAGATACTAACCTCATTAAAATATGAATGAAAAGGCAGCCATCATTGTAATGGGAGAAAACCATGTACTCAGAAACAAACTTTATCTTCTATGTTGTGCAAAAATATAAATATGATTTTCCATTGCATTTGACGAAGAGATTGGTGAATGCACTTTTTTTTTTTTAAGTTTTCAGTAAGTCATATTTGCTCCTTTCCTCTCTGATTTTTCTACTGAGTATTTCAAAATTGGAAGTACCTTCAAATCATTTGAAATCTTTAAAAAGAAAAAAAAAGGCTTTGTCTCTTTGGGGCATTTTTTTGAAGGCTGAAGGAAACTTTTGCATTTGTTTTTGTGCTTTTTTTTTTCTTCTTTTTTTTCCAGAATATCTCATCCAATTTCAAAAGAAAACAAGAGAATTCATTACAGACTACTGTGACAACACCTTAATAACAGGCAATTACAGGGTGCTCAAATGCCTGTTCATTACTATGTCTCTGTTAATCTAATCCTAAATTTCTTGCTTGATAGATACCACAACTGGCCAAGAATACAATTGCATTACAAAGTGCAATGAAAAATATACAAAATGTAACTGCAGGAAGTAGGCAGTTTCAAAATAACCTAACTGTCAATCAAACATTTGTCAAAATAATTAGACATATCTGGTCATTTTTTTTATAAAATATGGACAGACTTGGAATGGATAATATGGGAAGGTTTAGGTTTAAATAGGAATTGTTTCAATGACTTGGAAATAAGTCTTTTAAAATGTTTCATGTAGTTTAATCATTATCTTTTCATCCACAAAAGTGTTCAAATCATTTTTGATATTAGTTAAAAGTCAATATTTAGAAGTGAAAATTCAAACCTCCTTTGCTCTAGGCTAAAACAGGAGCAACATGAATGCTGAGCTATTCTAAAGGCTGATGGGATATATAATTAGCTATTATGTTAATTGAATCCACTGTGAGTTTGTTGTATGAGATTTCTTCATATAATATGCAAATAGCTTCGAAGGTTTAGTTTTATTAGACAATATAATTAGAAATCTTCTAAAGGACTGAATTCTAATGAGGCATAATAAAGCTTTGTAAAATATCTGTTTACTGGGTGAGCAGACCACCTGGGCTTAATCAATATCGGGAAGTTTGTTGTGTAATGGCAAATTTTAAAGAAAGTTTAAGAATGTACCTTTCTAGTCCCATTCATCATAGTTTTATTTTAGGGGAAGGAGAGTTCATTTTGGCAAGGAAGGAGATTAAATTCCTGTAATGAGTAAAGAGGTGAAATTCTTGTAATCGGAGGGGGGGATGTAACTTAAAAAATAAACTACTTGAATTCTGCTTATTTAAAAGAAAATAAAAATAAATAATTTTTAAAAACCCTCTCCCAGCTGTAGTGTCAGTTACGTGCATCTCTTAGAGATCCCTAAAGTGAAACGTTACATGAGCGAAGTTAGCCATTATTCCTGCCATTAAATGCCTGCTTCAAGCAGATGTACATACTTTAGCTTCTGTAGTGTAACTAATCAGCGTAACTTCACTTTTANGTTCATTTTGGCAAGGAAGGACATTAAATTCCTGTAATGAGTAAAGAGGTGAAATTCTTGTAATCGGAGGGGGGGATGTAACTTAAAAAATAAACGACTTGAATTCTGCTTATTTAAAAGAAAATAAAAATAAATAATTTTTAAAAACCCTCTCCCAGCTGTAGTGTCAGTTACGTGCATCTCTTAGAGATCCCTAAAGTGAAACGTTACATGAGCGAAGTTAGCCATTATTCCTGCCATTAAATGCCTGCTTCAAGCAGATGTACATACTTTAGCTTCTGTAGTGTAACTAATCAGCGTAACTTCACTTTTAGTAAAATAGCCCAACATGTTAATATGTGGAATTAAACACTCTCTTCTAAAGAAAGAAATTCACACCAGGGTATTCCAGAGCCGATCCCGAATTCCACCTTCACATTTCACTTGCTTTAAGACCACCACCAAAGACAAAGCTTAAATTATTTTAGTTAATGCTGGAATGCCAAAAATGTGTAATCTCTCATCTAATTCGCCTTGTTCGCACTTTAGACTGTGCCAAGGCTGCACTATTCAGTCTTAATATTAATTGAAAATAATAAAGACAGGATAATTTGCGCTGGTGTAGCATTCAGAGAAGGGCATTTTTTCTCTCCCTGTCAACAACAATCAGTAGCAACACAGTAAGAAAAAGTCAGAAGAGCTGATTTAAGCAGTAGATTTAACCAAACCAAAAGGAAGCAGAATCCCAGTAAGTGCCCTGCCAGCCTGCTGGGGAGGAGAGGCAGAAGACAACAGCCAGGCGAGGTGTCCTTGCAGCCAGGCTGAGGCTACCTAGCAAATGTTTCATTTCTTTGTGCCTTACCCCAATACTTCTGGCCCTGTGCTTCACAGAGATGCTCTCTGCAATGCCAAAAATCTGACAAGCCCATGCTTAATAAAGGCGATGAGGATGTTGCTGTGAATATATTATAAACTTACCATGCTTTGCATAGCGTATTATAAAACTCTTGTACTTAGGTCAGGGTGGAGGCCTGGCTGGTACCACTAGCTGTCCATTAACACTTTTCTGATCCCTGCACATGAAATCTGCAGCAGCAAGTGCTTGTTCCTCTGAATAATGAGAATCTCAGCATGACAGAGAAGGATAATACTGTACACATTATTTTCAGCTGAAAGAAAAAAAATAATTTTGTTTGTTTTTCCAAGTTCTGCTCTAAGCTGTCCCCAAGTTGTTTGTGATCTCTCAGAAACTCCCCACACTCCCTACCATCATCTGAGGAAACAAATAGTCAGTCAAAACCAACCTTCCTCCCCAAATGTGAACTTTATTCACACTCTGTTTTTATTTCCTCCTCAGATTCAAAGCGTCTGGAGAAGATAGCCTGGAGCAGCCTTCAGAAATCAGGACCGTGCCCTGGAGAATTAGTGTCAGAAGAGGATGTTACCTGTTTGCCTTGCCTGCTATCCTCCCCTTATCCCCTAAGGGAATAAAACCAGGCTGATTCTGCCTAATGTTAATTAAATCACTCTCTTAATTAGAAGTAAGGTGCTTTAGCAACAAGAAAACAAAGGGCCCTTTTCCTCCCTTGCTCTGCAGGATAGACTCAAATGGATTCAAATGTTGACTGGATAAACTCAGGAAGCAAAAAGGGACTGAGGAGGAACCCATGTGCTTTGATCATCCTTTCCCACCTCTTCCTCAGGCACAGGAGCTCTCCGAATAAAGGGCTGCTTGCAAGGGATGCTGGATACTGTTAGGAAAGCCTGGCTGGGCAGAGAACCTGGGAAGGACTCATGTGTGTGACATAGTACTCAGCAAAGGAAAGGGAGTATGAAATAAAATTGAGTTTGATATTCTGTTGTGCTGGAGAAGGTTTAAGTGTTCAGACCCACTGGCCATGTCTGGGGTAAGACTCAACAGGCACCACTGCAGGCACTGAAAAGCAGCTGTCTGTGCTGCTGGGCTTGGGCTTGGGGCAGCTCCTTGGATTTCCCCCTCCTCTGGGCAGGTCTGAGGGGTGAGGGGCTGAGGAGATCACGCTGGGGGTGGACACACTGCCTTGGAGTGCATGGATGGGCCTCACCCCTGTCAGGAGGCCACGGTGCCAGAGAGTACATTGGGGAGTTTCTCTGAGGGAAAGAGGGCTAAGATGAAGTGCCGGCCTGCTGGGATTCCTATGGGATTCAGATCTGAGCTGAGTAACTTCATCCCTGGAGCCATCAGTTCAGAGATAAGGGGTGACACTCCCCACTGACGCCAGCTTGGCCACCTCCTCCCTGGGGGTGACACCCTGGACTTCCTGAACCTCTCTCTCCATCCCGGGGAGCAGGTGAGCCGAAAGGGTTGCTACTCCCTGGCGCTCAAAATAAAACAGCAAGTTCTGCTCATTGCTCTATTAGAGTTATAATTTTAAAGCAGCACCACGCCTGTCAGGGGACAGGCTGCGACTGGAGCGCAGGAAAGAGCACTGATAAAGGGAAACCCCGCTGGAAATTTTTAACCAGTCTCATACATGACAGTAGATAAAATTTTCTAATCCGTGGACAATTTCTATGCTTCACAGATTTCCATGCTAAAAGCTCAGAATTTCTCAAACCCCTCTGCCCTCCTCTGCCAGCAGTTTCTGCTCGGGAAGGCAGATCTTCAGCCTTCCCCACATGCTCCCTGGGGAAATCCTCCACATCTTCCACAGCACTAAACCTGCACCAGGACCCTCCATCCACCACTGCCACTTGCATGCTCCCAGGCCAAGGAAGGGGTGGTAGGTTTCAGCTACTTGGCTGCAGCCCTCTAAGACCACCTATAGACTTAAGCCTGTTAAATTAACCTTAATACCTTCATTATTCCTCTGCTGGATGGTAACCATCTGGCCATGACTTCGAGTTACAGTTAACCTAGGCTCCTGCTTAGGTTTCAGCTGGAATCCCTCGGTTTTGCCCACACTGTCACAGCAGTGATCGAGGCTGGGACAGGTTTAAGCTGGTACGTGTCTCCCCAGGATCAGTAGGGATGTGGATTGATGAATCCCGTTCCAGCTGACCCCAGAGCTGTGCCAACTGTACAGTGACTGCACACTGCTGATCCTTTGCCTGTCCCCTGGTGCCTACACTCAACCTTCCATGAGAACAAGGGTCTGGAAAAACAGGTCTCCACGTAAATGATACTTTTATCTTGGCTTTTCTCTGTGCTTGGGGACTCAGTTAAAGCAGTTTCATTTCCACTTGAAACAGCCTCCAACATTGCGTTAGTAGCATGGATTCTACCCAAGCTAGAGCTCTCCACGTTACCTTAGGGGATGGATTTTGTGTCTCCCATGCCTACTCCATCCTCACTCACTCCATGTGTGTCTGAAGCCCCTCACATACCCCTGACCCCTGGCACAGGGGTCACTTCTCACAGCCCCATGGGCCTCTTCTGTCTTCAAGGTCCCACGTGCATGTCCCCACTTTTAAAAGAAATGATCCCAGAATCACAGGATCAGTTATGCTGGAAAAGACCTCTGAGATCATCGAGTCCAGCCTATGACTGAACACCACCATGTCAGCTGATCATGGCACTGAGTGCCATGTCCAGTCTTTATCCATACACATCTCTGGGCTTGGGGACTTCACCACCTCCCTGGACAGTCCATTCCAATGTCTAAATGATGAAATGATGACATATGTCCTTGTGGACAGCGGCTTTGGGTGACATTGCCTGTCCTCAGACAACAGCAACAGATTTTTTTCAGTTTCCTGTCTCTGTACAGAAGACAATACACTCTTTCTCTGCCTGAGAAAGCTCTCCCCAACTCTGTTAGGCCACCAGCCCATTGACACAAGACTTTTGAGGAGAGAACCATAAATTCACAGACAGAAAAAAGACTTTACCAAAGAAACACAGCCTTGGCTGGGCTGCCATGCCTTCTTATCACATCTCATCACTTCTAATGTTTTTTTGGTTTTTAAAAAAATTTTAATAGGGCTTTCAGTTGCATGCTGCACTGGCTTGTGCATGTCCAGGAAACCAGAAGTGAGCAGGAGGTTTGCTTGAAAGATATTGCTGGGTCACAAGGTACGACAGAGGCTTGGCAAATTGTCCATTTGAGGTGTGTTTGAAAACATTGCACAGAATCATGTTACTCCCCACCTACAGTCAATGCTTCAACGCACTGATCCTTTGACTCTAGTGGGACACAAGTGTGTACCTAAAACCTTAACTATATGTATCATATATTAAATATTTGTATCAAGCTTAGGGGAGGTATCCAAGCACACAGGATCCAAAAGGTCTAGAAGAGCCTCACTCCAGTTCTGCAGCACGAAATAAATCTCTGAGTGTGGCTCTCCTGAGAAAGGGCATCCAAGTGCAGTTTAAGTCTGCCTGAATGATGGATCAAGAGCAGAGGTGATCCAGGTGAGCTCTGCACAACTGGCTGCCCAGGAGATTAATATATTTTACACCAGGTTTTCTACGGCAATGCAGACTCCCAGCCTATGTCTTGTTGGTATAAATCCTGCTCAGAACTGGGGAGAGCAGAGCGTGTCCCAGCTGCAGAGCCCTGCTCCTGCCTTCTGCTAGAGACAGCTGCAACTCACCAAGCTGGGATGCCTGGGACATGGACAAGGAGCACAAAAGTCATGGGTCTGCTCCCCACTGCCCTAAAGAGCATTGCCAGCATCTCAGCAGCCATGAGAAAACCAGATACCGCCTCTTCCTTCAGCCTGAACAAAAACAAGGGCATTTAGCATCTGTGAAAGGTATTCCAGGAATGCTGAAGTTTTTGTGGGTTTTTGCCTTTTCTTTCTCCAAAAAAAATCTACTGCAGACATTTAGAGCTGCCCTCCAACTCATCTGCCCACATGCCTGCCCAGAGGAAGCCAGCAGAAATTCATAATCTCACCTATGAGCAATCTAAACTGAACTTCCCTACCCCCCAAAAAATTGACTCTAACTTAGTGGTGAAAAGAGCCCCAGCTGATAAATAAACATCACCGAGTAATTCTGTGCAGACTTATCAGCTATCACTTACCAGAGGCACAGGGGATTATCACCCCAGCTGGCAGGAGTGGCCGCCTCCCTGCTGCACTCACAGGTACCAAAGGTCAGCTCCTTCCAGCCACTTGCTGGGACTCCTCGTCTTTCTCCAGGGAGTTAACCCCATTCTGCAGAAAACTAAGAGCTGACTTTACTTAAACACTGGGAAATGTTTATACACGTAGGGAAATTAACAGTAAGAACTAGTTTGTGGTTTTATCTTACAGGGATGGCTGTCGCTAAAGCATCCCTTGTGTACAGCTGGTGGGACAAAA
Source organism: Mystacornis crossleyi (assembly GCA_013400655.1). Lineage (NCBI taxonomy): Eukaryota > Metazoa > Chordata > Aves > Passeriformes > Timaliidae > Mystacornis > Mystacornis crossleyi. Next base: position 27,513 of record VYZQ01043571.1, read on the forward strand.
CCCAAGTCTGTCAGTTTTTCTGTTCAGTGCACAAAGTTATTTGATAAAATTGGATGTTATTTTAGTTAAAAGGAAATATGAAGAACACTTGGTTTATTAAAATAATCCTAATTTTCTGAGTTAAACCTTTCTAACTTCTAGCTTAGTTTCTAGAATGTTTCTAGGGATGGTGGATCCAAATATTCCAAGCACACGCATGTTTTTATGGGCCATCTTCTCTAAGGATAGGTTTGATAGTGCCTTAGGTACAGCTGTGTAACTTTTCCAGGTCACCCTAAACATTGATGAGTGCTTTTTTAACAGCAAAAGTGAATAGAAACCGCTAAATACCAAAGTCATCTGTTTTCAAAGCAAATGCACATTAATGGGGATGATTGCACATGGAAAAGCATCGTACAAAGCCAGGCATACCTGCATGCCGTGAGCTAAATACCGTGAGCATAAATGTGTGTTGGACCCCAGGCACCCCCAAAGCCCCTCCCGTCCCCGATTCCCCATCCTGCAGCGACAGACGCTGCGTGACGTTCAGGAGATGATTATGAGCACATTACCCCACCTAGCACTGCCGAGGAAAGGCTCCCACGCTGAAGGGAGTCACAAATAATTAAATGTTTCAAAACACAATGGATATGACATGCTTTCAAAATAGCATCTATAGAATCACTTCCACTAGGGCGAGGAGCTCTCGGGAGGAAAAGCCCTTTCACTCACTTCGGTTGATTACCTGTATAAAAGGGCTTAATTTCTCTGGAGCGTTTCCTCTCCAAATCACCTCTTTTCACCAAAGCCATTGCAGCAGGAGTGGCAGGCACTCATACAAACCATGAGATGATATTTCCCCAGACAGATCTATGAGGAAGTGGGTCCCCGCTAGACTTAATTCTTAACATGCAATTTAAAAAAATATAAAAAAGGAAAGAATTGGGGGGAAAAAAAAGCCATTCCTGGTTTTGTAGCTTGCTGGTAAAATGCCCAAGCTATTTACCAGAAGGTCTGACCATGATTTAAATCTTCACAGTGTTTCAGGAATACCTGGGAGCTTTGTCTTGGAAATCACCTTTTCCATCCCAATTCTGCTAAACTAGACCTATTGAGAGATGCCCTTTTTTTGCTCAGTTTGAAAAGCAGCAGGTTCCTGAAGGATTTTGACATCCCCTGGCTGAGAGCCAGGCCAGCTAGTGGCCTCCTTCAACACCCATTTGGGAAGAAGAAGTTGCCCAGCAGCCTTGGCCATGGTGCCCCATGAGTCACTTCCAGACTAAACCTTGCATTTCTTTGGTGGGTTCCTGGATTTGTGTCCTAAACTGGTGATGGCATTTTCAAATGCATTTTGATGGGGGATATTGGATAGTCTGTGGTTTACAAAGATTGCCTCACCTCTTTCCATGAAGAAACAATTGTTAGGGAATGCAATTGCAATTGCCCTTAAAGAAAATCTCGATCAAGAGAAAATAATTTCCTTAAAAACTCTCTTGATATATTAAAATCAACAAATAAATTAAATGCATCAAGGAAAAAAAAAGAAAAGGTGTGCTATTATAAAGCTGTGTAAAACAACCAGATATCCAAAATTGTAGGGAAAGACAGTGCAGGACACACGGGATATCAACTTTTATCACCTGAGGTGAACTGTGATAAATTTCCCATGATCAGTGATTTGAACAACTGTCCCTCCACCCCTCCCAGCCTATAGCTAAAACAGGATCTGTGTCCCATTGACAGCAATACTATTCTTCAATTATTCTGATGGAAGCCAGATCAGGTCACTGGATACTTCTGTGTTTATTACCTTAACGTGCTTTTAATTCTTTGGCAGTGTATATTTATATCTGGGCTTCCTGGGGGGTTTATGATCTTTTTAAGGATAATTACAACCTGCTAGGAAAATGCCCTTAAGTTCTATAAATACATTCTCAGCTCTGATCTTCATTTTACACAGATGTTGTCTCTGGGATTTTCTCTCATTTAAAAATATAAAATTTAAAAGGGAGAAAGGGAGTGAGGAAAGGGAGTGAGAAAGGGAGTGAGATTGACAAATATGAGATTTTTGGTAGGCATGCATTGCTGAAGCGTTCATGGATTTGTCGGCTTTCCCAAGGACTTTATGAAACTTAAAATTTTTACCAGCTTGAGACAAATGAGGATAAATCACATGTATTTTCTAGAGAAACTTGATGCAGATAAATACAGCCAGTCTGGGTTTTCTTATTGCTGACATTGCATTTCAGAGGAAAGGTTGTGTGGTGGTTGACTGATAAAAATAGGATTTTAGTGTCACAGTGTGTGCACAGGTATGAGGCTGCTGCCAATAGAAATGTAACTAGAAGAGAAAAGACACAGGTTTTAATACCTGTGAGTTTGAATTTGGCATTTACTGGGCACCGATTTTTTCCCTGGAAGGTTGTGCCTGTCCAGCTGGCCCTGCTGCCCTCTGATGCAAATCCCCATTTGTGCTGGTGGAACCTTTTTCCTCAACACCTTTGAGCTCTCTCTTCGGTAAACCTCTCTTCAGAAAAACTCAAATCACCAAGCAACTAAACAACTTAAAACTCCAATAGTGACAGAGAGAAGAACAAAAGAAGAATAATTAAGCATTAAAAATCCTATGTGAAAATTACTTCATTCTCAAGTGGGTATAAAACTAATATACGTGTGGGACATTTGAAGAACACCAAAGGCTCATGAGATACCGTGGTGAAATTTAGACCACAGCTAATTTTATCTTCTCTGATGGAATGGGCTTTCCTTTTATCCTCTAGTGTCCAAATTTTCTGTGCATACTCTGATTCCCCTATTTAAAATTTACCTATTCTTATTATTAAAACTGTTTTGATTAGAAACACCTTTGGGCAAAAGCTGATTTCTGTAATGTCCTTATGTTGGGTCACGCAGAGTTGGTTGCTTCATGACTGAGACTGTTGGTGGTACTGAGGTGCCAGCACTGAGCAGTAGCAGCTTCTCAATGCGTCCTTCTTTTTACATCTCATCCCTTCAAGAGAGGTGGTGTAAACACCACAAAATGGGATTATTGAAGAAAAATCTATTTGCTTTGTAACAAAATAAAAAAATAATTTCTTGTGAAAGTTTCTGTTTAGCTTCCATACAACAAAACCTTGGAAAGGTCTGGGAGCGATGAAGGATCTGCTTCCTTTTCCAAAACCCTGCACAGCAGCTCTCCATATAGAAGGAGACATGGTCCAGTGGGTGGTGGCACCAGGCTCCAGGTCCCTGCCCCTCTGCCAAGCAGGTGACTCACAGAGTCAGTCATGTCACTCTTTCCTATCAAACGCTTCAGAAACAGCAACGCTGCTTCTCTGTACATGTCAGGGGCTGAGCTTGGCTTGGATGAAGGTTTTTATTTCTGTTTGGATTGTTTAGAGGGATTTGGGGAAGCAAACTGCAAGGGTAATCTGAGTCTGTGTTTCACCAGCATTTTAAAGGTGTTGGACTTCGTCTTTAGCTTCAACTCCTCGCCAGGAGTGCACACAAGTGAAAAGGGTGGCTCCCGGGGTGGGAGATTAAAGCCATTCACACCCCAGGGGATATTGGAAGTGACAAGAATATCTAAGAAGAGCTTTAGAAGTACAGCTTATCCTCCTTACGTTGCCAATCTGCCTTTTGCTGAGAGCTGCTTGGGAGTGGATTTCCCACTGGATTAATTAATTCTAATTATGACCTTCCATCATCTACCCATAAATTGGCTTGATGTGGACATAGGTGAGATTTCAAATACGGGATACCCATTAAATATACATATTTTGTGTGTATATCTGTATGTGTGTGTACATACACCCGCCATGCTCCATCTGGGACTGCATGGCAACTGAGCTGGGTGTTGTGTGCACACCCCACAGAGGATATTCCTGTCTCCATTGAATGCAACCAGGCCAACAGGAAGGTAAAGAGCAGCATTTTGTAAGTGACCTGTACCAGATATTGGGGTTTGGGCCAGATTCCTTTCACTTGGTTGTTTTTTCAGCAGACACACCCAGTCACTGCTTTCCCCCAACAGCTGATGCTGGTTTAGATTCTGGGTTAATTTTCAACTCTCAGTGTTTCTGTGGTTCCAGTGTGCTCCAGGATCTCAGCAGCATCTCTTGGGATGCAGCAGCACCTTTGAGTCTGTCCTCAGGGCTGCTGCAAGCACTGCTAGAAGCACCCACAGCCTCCGCTTCCATCACACGGCAGAGCATGAAAGGCATGGATGTACACAGGACACTGACAAATAAATTAATATTAACAATGCTGTCTGGAATAACACACTGGTTAGGGCCTGAGGGGTGCCAAGCCAAGGAAATCACTGTAAATCTTCCATCTGCAACTCACCCCACTGAGTGTGGAATGTGCAACGTATCTTTGCTTCATGAGCCCAACTTCCCAGACTGGACCAAGGGGCTGGGGCTGCCCCATTCTTGCAATTCCCTGCCCTTGGAAGCCTCGAGCAGGCAATATTCTCTCTGCCAACATGAAGGTCTTGTAGTCACAGCATGGAGCTCAGCCACTGCCACATCCCTTGGTGATGTGTATGGCAATACCAGAATCCAGGCTTGGACAAGTGTTTTCTTCTTACCAGGAAAGTTCTGAAGAAAACTGCTTTTAGTGCAATATTTTGCTCAAGAAGATAAAAGGAAAAAAAAAATAAAGAAGGAAAAAATATCCAGATTATCTAAAATGAGAGGATTAAAGAAATAATTCTCCTTTTCCTGATACTCTGCTGTAAATCTTCTAGCACAACAGTTGTAGTAAGTATCAGCTACTGTTTGTAACCCATATGTGTGGAGCCATGTGTGTTACAGTCTGGATTAAGGCAACTAGAGGCCATCTGATCTTGGTTGTCAATAAATGCTACAGACCCAGAAAGACTCAGAGGAATCTCAGGAATTGAAAAGTTATAGTCACATCTTTGGCCTATAATATTATGAGTGAGTCATAGAAAGTTTAATACTGGTGACATAAAGAAAATTCTTAACTACTCTGAAAACTCTAGTCAAACATAACTACTCTGAAAATGCTCAGAAAGGGTCTGTTTTGAGAGTGTTAAATTTGAATTGAAGGAGATTTCTGAAGAAAACAAGAGCCAGTCTTTTATAAACTTATTTTTGAGTGCAAAATTAATATTTACAGGATTATATAATTTTGGTGATGCTTATAAGAGCATTCCCCCTTTAACAATTTTTTGCAATATCGGAACAATGGACAATTAAAGTTCAAAAAGTCTCATTAGTTTGTCTAAGTTAAGGAAATAAATTGCAAAACAGATCTTCTTTAAACCTCAGATCACAACTCCTCCCACAACTCACCTAAACCAAGTGCAAATTTTTCCTTGATTTTTTTTTTTTGGTGGGGGGGAGGCGGAACCAAAACTATCTGAGTTTAGGAAAGAGGTAGTGCGTTTCCCCTGTCTTTAAGTGCAGGTCGGGTCATCTTTGGGGGCATCCTTTTGAGAAAGCACGGCCCCGAAAGAGTGCCTGCCCTGCAGCCCAGAGGTGTAAAGGCAGAAGTGCAGTCCAGCCCCGCTCAGACCTCGGGGTGCCTCAGGGAGTCTTTTAAGATTTGGCTGATGCTTCGCGTTTCTCTGTACTAAGGCACATCACCATCACACACACAGAGCGGGGTTTGTTGTCCAGAGGCTCCTAGGAAAAGCCTTATCGCTTCCTCAGTTATCATTTTATAAAACAGGAGAGAACAGGACTCTGCACTCAAGACTTTAAGTTGCAATGTGTGGAATAATTAAATACAGGGTTTTGTTTCTGGACACACAGACACACACACGCACACACACACAGGGTTTTTTTTTGTTTGTTTGTTTTTGTTAAGGAACACTTGCTGCTCATTTCACCTGGAGGCAAAATTCCTTCCCTTTTTGATTTTCAGAACCCAGGTATCACAGATGTACTGAACAGTGCAGATGTACTGTACTGAACCCTGAGATGCTCTGCTTAAGCACCTCCGAAGCACATCCTCACTTGTTTCACCATCCAGGGCTGGAAATCTGAAGAGCTCCTCATCAGGTCTGGGAGCCCATGGCCAGGGCAGCTCCCGGGGCTGACCCTGCACGGGGACAGGGAAAAGCCTTCACGGATCCCAGAACACTGCGCTGCTATTTCACCCCTTCTTGTCTCTTGCACTCACCAAGTGCCACCTACGTGTTTCCTGCTGCTCTTGTGAAATGCTTCGATGGCTGCACAAGTCATTTTTCCATCTTTTATAACAGAGAAATGCCTTTATTTGATTGCAGGAGCGAGATCTGCCCTGACGGATATTTTTGCGGCTGAGAGACCAACACAATCAAATCAGGAAGATGCAGCATAGAGGAAATAAGGGCTTGATGCCAGGGAGATGACACTTCAAGTCATATGCCATTTTAGACACAGGAAATGAAAATCCCAAAGAGACTCCAAAGAAATAAAAAGTTGTTTAACATTTTTTGATATTTCTGTATCAAAATCTCCAGGTTACAGCCAATACCAGTCTTCAGCAATTTAGGAGGCTTAGCAGCACCACAAAGAGACAGAGATGAAGACTTCCAGGATCCAAATCCTGGCAGCAACAGGAAGGACAGTGGGTGGTTTACTTGCAAGCAGATGGGTGGTGTACAGTGGTGTACAACCCTCAAAGGCAGGTTACAAGTCAAGCTATTGTATAAAATATCTTCATTGTATCTGTCTTTTAGCTTAAAAACATTAGCACTTTTTCTGTCCCAGAGCCCTCTCTTCTCCAAGTTAAAAACCCCAACTCTCTCAGCCAGAGGGGTTCCATCCCTCTGATCATCTTCATGACCCTCCTTTGAACATGCCCGAGAGGGTCCATGTCATTCCTGTGCTGATTAAAGTCCCTTGGGAAGCTGCCACAGGCTAGAACATGCAGCTGATGGGACTTCTGTGCATAGGAGTTAAGTGTCCCAAAGGTGGCACCAGTATCGGTCTAGTTTTGGGAGCAAGGAGATGACAGGGAAGAGGGAGGAGTTAATCTTTCTCTCCCCACACCACTGGGAGAAGGGGATGCTCTGCACAGAAGCAGAAGTTTTTTTGGATGTCATTACATTAGTATTTCCTGAAATGCCTCCAAAAGCTTGTGGAGACACCACTATAGCTTAGCCAGAGTTATCACTTTGAGCAATTTGTCATTTGAGGCACTGAAGTCCAGGCCAGTCTCCTCTCAGGATGTGGGGAGGCAGAAGATATGGCTGCATCTGGGCATGCTGACCAGGGTTAGGATGATGATGGTGTTAAGAAAAGATCAAACAAAGGCCAGGGTGTGCCACAGCTTTGTGGATTTCAGTGCTGACTTCAGCCAAGAGCTACCTTGGCCTGGGTTAATGTGTCCTGCACTGCTGCTGTTTGGACATTCTTGGGGCTGCCAAAACCCTGTTTGTGTGATGCTGTTGTGGAAGTAGCTGGAATCAGCTGGACCAGGCACGGTGTAGAGGAACACAGAGAGAGACGCCTGAACCTGTGCTGGTTTACCTGGTGGTCTTTTCCATCCTGAGTCAGGCAGATTTATCCTGAGTCACACAGGCCCCATGGCACTGGAGTCAGTCCTGTGCCTAGTTCAGGATGAGTAAGACATGAGATGGGTCAGCTGCTGAATTTTTCAAACTAAACTCAAATTAGAACGACAAAATGTCAGAGCAGTTATTTGATGACTATTTCACTGTGAAGACCTCACAGAATATCAAAGGGTCTAAGTTTCAATGCCCTGAGGTTAGACAAAAAAGCTCAAAGAAACACAAAGCAGAAAAGCATCCCTGACAGGGGACTTAGGGGACAGGTAACAAAGAAAAGCAATCTGTATATGGACTGTGTGATAAAGCAACCCAATATTCCTGGACAACAAGCCTGTTCAAGAAGCTGAATAGTATTTGTCCCAAAAAAAGGTAAGGGTACAGAATTAGGGGGGAAATAGTGGAAGTGAGACTCATTAAAGAAAAACACAGGACTGGAATGTGCTCACTGCCTGGTTATAGCATTGCTGAAGGATGTTCAGGGAAATGTCAAGAGCAAATTTCTGCTTTTGCTGCCACAGCCCAGTTAAGTCCGTAAGCAACACAACTGATCGGCAAGTAAATGAGAGGTCCTTAATTCCTGCCAAATCTCCTGGATCATTTCCCTTTAAAGGCTCTAAAATGCGTGGGACTTCTGACAGATGAAAGCAGGCTTGGTTCATTTGTTGAATGCAAACTGAAACCTCTCAAAAGCGTTAAGTCCCATTAGTTGTGTCCCATTAAAAAAAAATCCAGCTCACAAATCAGCGTGCAGATTTGTGCTGTGGCAGACACAAAGCACGAGCTTCAT
>VYZQ01043571.1:37366-52797 GCA_013400655.1 Mystacornis crossleyi
TAAGCAACACAACTGATCGGCAAGTAAATGAGAGGTCCTTAATTCCTGCCAAATCTCCTGGATCATTTCCCTTTAAAGGCTCTAAAATGCGTGGGACTTCTGACAGATGAAAGCAGGCTTGGTTCATTTGTTGAATGCAAACTGAAACCTCTCAAAAGCGTTAAGTCCCATTAGTTGTGTCCCATTAAAAAAAAATCCAGCTCAGAAATCAGCGTGCAGATTTGTGCTGTGGAAGACACAAAGCACGAGCTTCATCGAGCTTCATTCTGCAGAGCCAGGCTCCCCATGCCAAGGCTGTGGGAGCATTTTACAGCTCCAGTGAGAAAACAACTCTGTAGCTGGTGACACAGAAGGTGATGTCTGTCTAGTTTCTTAAACACTTTGATTCAGTCCTTCAGGGGAGCTCAGGCTGGGAAATATGGAAAGGTAAGGAGTGAAAGGTAGCCAGGAGAAACAGAGCAGGCAGAGCAGAGAGCTTACAGCACGAAACAGCAAATGTCTTCAGTGAGCTGAGACCCAGACAGTCCACACCCTCTTCAGTCCAAAGTCTATAGGTAAATCTTTGATATCTCGGCAGCGAATGATAGAAATAAGGAAGCCAGATATAAAAAAGGAACTAAAAGAGAGATCTAAACACATTACAGGTTTCTTCACACTGACTAGTCAGGGATACTCTGGATGGATATTTTTATTATGGCAAAATGTTCTCTCTTGATCCTGCCTTCAGTATCCCAGTCCCCAGTGCACGGCAGAAATGGGGTCTTAAAGCAGTTGCTGAGGAGTGGAGTACTGTCACTGAGTTGATGATCTATAGGTAGCAGTCCTTCTGAAGAGCTGTACATTGCACAGGAATGACAAGCTATGGTCTGGAAAAACTAGTGGAGAACTGCAAGGAAGACTTGCTGTATGCCTATGGTTTAGGGAATTAATTTTGTGCTACCTGCCTGGTTTACCTCAGCTTTCGAACAAATAAAGTAGTACTGTGCAAAGGCAAAAAAAAATTCTGAAATCTGGAAGCTTAGGAATATGGACTTACTCACAACATCATAAAGTAGATATCCTTGCCATGAAGAGATGGGTCTATCTAGATTGAAAGCAAAATCTTTCCATTGTTGAATGTACATACACTGCTGGCTGCATGGATGTTAAATATCTCTGCTTGCTTCAAAATTTTCACTAAAGGATCTAGTAAATGGGGGCACTACATAAAATGCAAATACAACTTTTTGTGGAAGGGGATGCTAGGCAGTACAGCTTTTCTGGAAAGTCTTCCAGCAGAGGATTAGGAACTATGGATGGTATTTCCATAAGCCCTTGCTTTTGGCCTGACTATGACTCCCAGAGAAGCTGATGGTAAATCTGCCATTGTATCCAAGAAGAACAGACTTGAGACAGCACTGAGCAAACTGAAGATCCCGGTCTTTGACTCAGGAGTGTAAATATTTTGCTTTTATGCACAGAGATTAGGAAATTCAGGGATGTTATTCAAAAGGCAGTTTGGTAGCTGCTTCATTGAGCAGCGTCCATACACTCAGAGCATACTTATCTCCCCCAGTTGTAAAAACTGTCTCTTGTCTGTAAGGGACAAGGACATAAATCACAAAGGCAGCTGCAGCCAGTGTCGTAATCTCAGCACAAAGGAGACAAACGGTTCACAGACACATTATTCCCTTTGCACCCCCTGGGATGCTCCCCACCCCCAGGAGATTCGTGGCTGTAGAGGTGGGTGCTAGGAAATACCAACGCTGGTGCTGGCACAGCTGCCTGGTTCCCTGCAAAAGCTGGTGGAGCTGGTCTCTCCTGTTGCTGATGCACTGTTTTTGATGGGAAAGGAAAAGAACTATGGGGGAAAAGGTAAATCCCTGTTCATGTTCAAAGTCAGAAATACTGTGTATAGAGAGAATTTAATCCACTCAGTAGAAAAGTGCCTGTCTGAAAAGATATCCAATAGAGATGTTCAGATGTGCTTAAATGAGTTGGAGAGTGGATTTTTCTGAGTTGTCTGTCCAGCATAGGTAGCAAAGATAGGAGATGAGAGCAACATTTCTTACCTTGTAGCTATAGCAGGAACCAGAGTGGTCACAAAAGCTTAGAAATACACAGACAATGTTACCCATAAAACGCCTCACGTATTCAAGGAAGAAATGGGATTTCAGGCTGACATTTCAGGCAGTCAGAAGAATATGCTTGTGCTTTCCTGGAGCACTTCATTTGAGTAAAACAGCCCACAGATCCATACCAGATTTCACCTGTATACTCTGCCTTGGCTAGGAAGCTCTTCTGCCTTATTACTGAAGGTAGGAATCTGATAATTAGTTAAAGAATTTAAGAAAAAAAAATCTTGATCTTTTAAGGTTAGTTTGGGCTCTTTTTTCTTTTTTTCTTTTTTCTTTTTTTTTTTTTCTTTTTTAGATTTACCACGATTCTGTATCTGGTCTGAAAAAAAATGCAGTAATGGAACTTCTCACAGAAATCAATTCAGACAAAGACCCTGACTTCAAATTTGTATGTCTGGAGACTCTGCCTCTACCTGATGAACAGAAGTAGACATCAGCTGGCACAGTGATGTAAGGTACAGAACACCATAACAAAGTTGTGGTGTGAAACTTTAAGAGGGAAGAATAAGAAGCATTTATATAACAGCAGTTTTATTCCTTGGAGCTTTTCCCAAACAAGCTTGGTAACATCACGGCTTGCAGAATTGACATGTTGAAGAATTGACATTTTACTTAAATATTTTGCTCCTGCTGCAAAATCTGACCCTACAGTTACATTTAACCTGCCCAGAGTATTAGCTGAAGAGAAACCTTTCATGTCACACACTAGATTAAATTCTGTTCAGTGACTTCTCTTGGTGTCCAAGGCAGTATTAAGAAGTCCATCTGTCTCTATGCTTTGGTCTGACAGACACTTGCCTCGATGAGTTTTTGCAACAGAAAACTTTTGCTGGAAAAAAAAAAAACCCAAGAAGTCAAAGATTCAGAGCAAAAACTTGAGAGAAATCATCAGAAAACCCACATGACAAAAAGGAATGGACAATAGTAGAGGTTTTTGGTCTTTCTGTCTCTGGTACAGTTTTGGAGAGCAGTAGAAAAGTGGCAAGGCACTAACTTGAGAAATGGCCTGATCTTATTTATTCTCATTCATGTTAGGTCTTGGTAGATGCAGAGAAAGTCTGACACCAGTCCCCCAAAGTGACTTACATGAAATAGGATAGCTCCCTAACTGAATTTGTTTTAATGGAAGCCTCAGTGATATCCATCCTTGGCAGCAGTGCACACTGGTGGAGCACATCTGAAATGGGAAATATCTCTCCACCTGAAACTGAGAAGCTGATATATCTGAACTGGACTGAGCTGATCTTTTTTCTTTCGGTTTGCTTATGTCTGTCCCATCAGACCTGCTGAAACAAACAGCCCAGGAGACCCTGTTGCCCTCAGACAGGAGTCAGAATCTTCACCAATCACTGCTCTGGCTACTGAAGCCATTCTTCATGGATTCATGAAATCTTCTCATTATTCTGGAGATAATGCTGGGTTTTGAGCTGACACTTGAAATGATAACCACAGCTGGCATCCATACCACAGGCATGGGTGTGTCATCACCAAGTGTGACATCCACTCACAGCAGAGACAAGGAAACCTCTCCCAGTCCCGTGTGCTGGCAGAGAGCATGAAGAAGAGATGACAGGAATTGCTGCCCTGCCCTCATGGGAACAGGAGATCAGAATCCACCACTGATTTCCATGAAAACTGGATTATTTTTCAGTGTGACCACTTTTTTCCTGTATGGTCATTGCAATCTTCTGTCAGCTTTCTGTTGAGGTGACAATTCTCATGCGATCCTGTTTGTCTCCACTTCCTTGGCTACACCTGCCTGCATTTGCAGTAAGTTCAGGATCCTCTAGAAACAACTTTCTTGGTTCTTGCTCCAGCACTCCCTTGAGTCAAAAACCTTGACTAAAATCTACAATAACTCTCTGATTAATTCCTCTTCCTTAAAACTGGTGTTAACACTGCCATGACCCAGAAAGAGAAGAATTTGTTGGATCAAACAGCAATGATCAGACATGGGGTAATGGGGAAAGTCACCCTCCAGATGCAGCATGGAAGGACCATGTCAGAGGAATGTGAAAACCAGCCTCCTTTGGGAACTGAGTCAGACTTGGAGCCCTGCTCTGCTGGTTCCTCTCGACACAGCTGGAAACTGGACAGAAGAAGGATTGTGCTGCCACGACCCAAAGCAGATGAAAAGGGATTTCATTAACACCCTGGTATTTCCATGCCCAGACTTAAAAACGCAACGTTTGAGCACAGGAATGACAAAGTGGTGTTACATAACTCCAGAGTAAACTTTCTGGACAACATCCAATGACATTCTTCTGAATAAAATTACAAGTAGCCATTTCCTGTCAAGCTGGGAAAAAACCCCTGCCCCAGTCCTTGGGTGTGATTCAGGGCAGAGCCAAGGTTCTGGTACCAAGTGCTGCATCTTACATCACACCCTCCCTTGGCCAGCTCACCGACAGTCAGGTGGTGCTTTATCCCCTTGCTGTTCAAGGACTCCAGCTATTTCCATATGGTTTGTACTCCTGCCAGTACTATAACTTGATTTTTTTTCTGATGTCTGAATAATCTGAGGGTTTGGTCTATGAATTTCTGCCTCTGAAAGAATTTTCTCCATGTACTGGCACTAGTGCCTGGCCAGAGGCGCCGGTGATGGCCAGCAGTCTCCTTTCTTCTTCATTTTGCTGTCACCTTTGTGTACCAGTAGTACTTTTTTCCTTCTGGATGGATGCCACCCTTGAGATTTGCTCCCATTAGTCGCCATCAGGAGGAAGAAATTCTTCCCAAAATAGTTCTGGTGGCTACTTGTGTCCTTCATCTCCAAGACATCGAGCTTGTTCTTCCCCCACCCAGCTCAAATGGGGCCTCCTCAAGAAAGAAGCTAGAGTATCCCGGAGGGTTAGGGTACGCAGGGAATGAAGAGGAGGGGACAAGGAAGCTGGGATGGGATGGTGGGGTTTGACTTGCAAGTGATTTTTTGCTTTCTTTTTTTTCTACCTGGAAAAAGCAAACCCAAGCACCTATGGCATCCAGCCCAGTGGGCCAGCCTGGCTAACCTCTGGAGCCAGGCAGAGCATCAAGATAGATGGAATCACTGAATCACAAAGTCACAGAATGGTTTGGCTTATAAGGGACCTTAAAGATCACCTAGTTCCACCCCTCTGCCATGGGCAGGGATGCCTACCTATAAAGATGCTTCCTTTCACCTCTGCCTGACACCCCCACTTCCCTGTGGAACCTGCAGAGGAACCAGTCTCAGTGCACACTCTGGTAAGAGAAGCTCTGTGCACAGAGAATCACCGCAAAATGAAAGTGCTGCTCTGGCACACGCCTTGTGTTTGGTAAAACCTTGAACTCAGACATTTGTGACACATTGAAATTTTGTGGATAGAAATCCTGGCCAAGCCACCTCCCACCCACCTCTGCAGGGGTTGTATGATGGCCACAGGACTTGCCTCCAGGCTTTGGCAGTGGTTTGTCTGGGGGATCACGCAGGTAAATAGAGTGAAAATACTTTTCTTTTACTCTTGGAAGGCTGCAGAGGACAGGGGCACCTGGTCCTGCCTCCAGACTCTCTGGAGGCTGCTGCAGCCACTGGCTCTTGGCACAGCAAAGGCACTGCGGTGTTACTGTTGTTTTAGAGAAATAATGGCTACAGACCCTATTGCTCAATTGGCAACAATATGAAAGCAAAGTTTTGGGTTTAAATAAAGCCAGAGTTTGGCATCTCTGAGATGGAAGTGCAGATGTGCCTAAATTCCCCATAACTCCCTGACTCTGAAAGGTATAAAAGTCGTGTTGCCCTCAGCCTGATGGAAAAGCAAGGAGAAAAGGCATCTCTGAGACAAATTATTTCCCTGAAATATGTTTATCCTTGCTCTCACCTAATGCCTTCCTGATGCCTCTATCAGCACCACCTGTGCATGTGCAGATGATGCTGCTGGAATGTGTATGGGATTGACTTCACATCACAGAGCAAGCGCATGTGTAACCAAGGGTGGGGAGTGAGAGTGAGTCAGCCTGGACAGGGCTTTCCTCATCAGCCTGGCCTGTGTGCCCAACAAGGTTTTTATCCTCAGTGCTTCTGGTATGATAGACCTCCTCCAGCTCACTCTTTTTTTAACCTCCTCTGACATTTCGGGCTGGTCTATACTGGGGATTTAATTCAAATTGTTTGAGGATGTGAATTTAGAGAGGAATAATTATTCTCGATTAACTCCCCATGTGGACAGTCCTGTTCCAAAATAAAAGTGCTTTATTTCAAATGGGTTTAACTTATTCCAAGAAAATCACTAGGTTGTTTTTCTCTAAAAAAAAGGATAGATACAAAATGAAGAATACTTTTTCCGCCTCAATTTCTTGAAAAATGCAAGGACTTTTGAATGTTATGCAAGTTTTAACTGAAAATTCCTGTATGTTGTTATGTATAATTTGCACCTCTGATAAACTCCACGCTGTTAAAATTATTGTTCCATGAAAATAATTACACAGCAGCCAACATAATTAGACAAGCAGCGCAAAATCAGAGGCAGAAATGTCGGGCAAGACTGTGACTGGCGGAGATGTTTATAGAGAGGTTGCTCGGAGGTGTATTTTATTCTGTACACACATTCACACAGAGCCTGATTTGCTGAAACCAAAACTGATTACAGAATGTAACAAGCCCCACAAAAACTTAGTAAAAAAAAAAAACGCTTCTCAGCTTTAGGATGAATTTTCTGTTCAAAAACAAAGCAAGACAAAAGATGGATCCCAGAATAATCAATACTCTTCTGGGGAAAATCAGAGGTTGGGGTGCCAAAAAATGTCCAGCAATACCAATAGTAGACGCACTGATGCTGCTGATGCCTGCGGTACCCAGAAGGGAGAGCTGGTGTCAGGCAGGGTTCTGGCTGCCAAGTGTCACACGTGGGCTCAAGCACTGATCTGGTATCATCCATATCATTGAACTTATCTCAAATATCACTATTTGAGAATATTTCATGGGGACAGTGCAGGATGCAGGGAGCAGTTTAGGGAGAAGAATATTTAGCGTGGATCCAGACCCAACTCATGTCATACCTTTGTTTACAGGGCAGGGAACTGCTCCCTGCCTTGTTGGGTACCAGGACAGACCTGCCCATATAACCTCCTCTCTCCAAATATGTGCTCTGCTAGGTGCAATCCAGCCTGGGCACAGGAATGTCCTCCTGGAACTAAAAAGTTTGCCCTTGTGAAATTGTCATCAGAGCTGCTTCAAGGGATTCTTCAAAAAAAAACTGTTGTCATCAGCAAATCAGCACTTTCAGCATTAAAACAAGAGAAAAAATAACCCCCAACCTACCTAAAGCATCCAAAACTCTTGTGTGACTCAGTAGATGGGAAATCTTATTCTGGGGCTTCCCAGGCAGTAGGAGCTACCACTACTGGCCCAGTGGAAAACACAAAACACAGGCTTTTCTCAGCTTCCTTTCTTCCACCCAGCAGCAATTTGCAGTGAAGCAGTGAGAGCCAGCAGCCCCTGGATCCCAGCCCTGATTTTGAGAACACAGAGAAACATGCTGGGATCAGGGTAACACAGAGGTTTACAGGATGGCTCATGTGCATAAAAATAGGCAGAGTTCTGCAGAATCAGAGCCTAGAATTGAGACTTCTGCAATCATATCATGAGAAGTAGGAATCTTAATGCTCCCAGAGAATGGTTTTTTTCTTTGCTCTTCTGGCATTACTTTCAATATTGGGTTTCATTGCTCCTTCTTCTTTGCAAAGATGGAAGAGCAATGAATAGACAGCAGGTGATTATGCTACCCTTTTAAAACCTACCATACATTTTACACGTTTAACAGCTCAGCTGAGAAAAGAAAACCTATTCCCATATTTATCCATTCTTTAGGTTCACTTCAAGGTACATTATGAACCCCTACTCATTCATACCAAACCAAACCTTTCCCTTCTTCTTGAAGACCAATTTCCTAATAAAATGCATTCTTTTAATTGTCCAGCCCATCAACCAAAACAGATCATGACCAGGTGTGTTTAACAGCCCATCTCACCATCCTGGTCAGGTCCAAAATGAGCACGAGCAATTATTTCCACTTCTTTAGCCCACACACCCCAGTTTGTGGTGGGAGGGAAGGCAGTGGGTGCACAGACCTTGCTGTGGGGTGGAAATTGCATGTGCCAGATGCAAACATCCGAAGTCAGGAGCTCACAGAAGATCTTCAGTGCCACGCCTTAGATACGGCCCTAATAACTTCGGGGACTTTCAGTGGAGCTCGGGCTTTCCGGGACCTGAGCCATTCTGAAAACAGGACTTCAGGATGCTATTGTAAATTTTAGTCAAGGTGAATTTATACTGAAGTCTAAATCCACAGTTAATTACAATGAAGAATAACTGGTTCTGAAGAGATTAGGGATGAGCTTTTGAAGGAGGCCTCTGAATTTTAAGTAACCAATTCTCTTTGAAAGTCAGTGGATTTGGGCTTTAACTCCCTTGCTCACTTTTGAAGATCCAAACCAAGGTTTAAAATTCATTCTGTTAACAAGCTAGCCAATATTTCTTTCCTGGGAAAGCAGTCTTCTGTTATCCTGAAATTAAGACAACAGAGGGCTACATTTTTTATTTTATTCTCCAAGGCTAATAATGAAACAATATAGAAATTGTGAAAAATAAACTACAGCAATTTAGATATTTAGTTTTCAAATCAGTTGACAGGCACAGCAAGGAAATGGTTTTGCCTCTGAAGAAATAAATGTAATAAAATACTGTTTAAATAATGTTTAAGTGATGTGATGAAAGACGGGTTCACGAACCCTCTGTTATGTTAACAATTAGCAGTGCAGGACATGGATTTTGTTTAAGAAATGTGTACTGCTAATACTGGGGTCAACATATGAATAAACAAGAATGGCGCTATGCACCGGAGTCAAGCTCTATTAATATCTGCTTGGTTATCTGCCTTGCTTTTTTATCGTACCAAGATCTGCTGCAGTCAGGTCCTGTGTGCCCGTGTGTCCACAGGCAGGCATGGGCAGACATCCACACTCCTGCCCACATTGAGACATCATGGAGGTTGAAACTGGATGAGCTTTAAAGTCCCTTCAAACCCAAGCCACTCTGTGATTTGTGTGCTGGAGCGACTCTCTTGCTCAAAGTGAGGAAGAGCCACGAGTCAACCCAGTACTGAAGTCTGACCCGTGCTGTTAGAGCCAGCCAAGTCCAGGGGTTGGGGGAAATGACCTGGGACCACTCCAGGAGCTTGTTCTGCTACAGACTAACCATGCAGTGCCAGCCAAGCCACTGTGCTCTCTTCTCATATTCTCTGGTAAATTGTTAATCTTACTTATCAAGGGCTGGTCTCTTGCTGTTTGCCACAGTGGTACCCTGAGCGTGGAGTTCTCAGTGACAGAAAAGATAAACTCCTTGGACCTGGACTTCAGAAGACTCTGATGTCTTGGACAGCTTCCGATCCTCTCACTTCCAGCTGCCTTGGAAAGCTGCTGCCTCTTTCCGGACATATTCCTGAACAGCTTGATCCTCAGCCCTCCTCAGTAATAGCTTGAGAACTGAGGTAATTGCTAAAGCCAGGCCTGAGAATCATGAGAAGGCTCTGCCATTTATAAAGAAGCAGCTTCCATCTTCTTATACCTAATATATTCCCTTAAGCCTTTGAGTTTACACTTGGGGATGATGGAAAGGTTTATTATCTGAGTCAATAACAATAATCCGTAATATTTGCTGAACGATCTAATGTTTCCAGGGGTTTTTCCATTTACATGTATGAAGGATGATCTCTGTTTTCCATGCTGCAAGACACACGGAGTAAGACAAGCTTTGCTCCTGCAGGTTGGCAATGTGGTGGCTTGGTCCAGCAAGACATTGATGACCCTCAGTTCCCACCACGGGCAATGGAAATTGAAGGTATCCAGCAACCACAGGAAGCCCATGGATGGCAATGGGCACTATTTGGACCTCAGTGCAATGTCTGATTAGATAACAGTCTGGCTCTAGGTAGAGCATATATTCTCTCTCTTTCATTCTCCCTTTTTCTTTCTCTGTCTTAATAATGCATGTAGCTCTGATTTATTTTTTAACAAGATTAACAATGGAACAATACCACTTCAAATATTAAAAAGGCAAAGAAATGTAGGTACTGAAAAGGAAGGAAAATACCTCAATTTCAAGCCTAAAGATTACTTTGGGTCCCAGAGGAAGCAGAAGCAATTTAGTGGCTGATACCCTTAGCAAGAAAAAAGGTTGTAAGATTAAGACCAACTGCTGTTTGGATAAGTGGTTGGTAATTGCACATATCAGCAATTATGTGCTGTCATATCATTTTTCTGCTACCTTACTCCTCTCCTGTGTCCCGTTAGGGTTTACTTGGAATGACCCTACATCTATGGTCCTCTTTGGATTCACCTTCTTAATGTCATAACACAGTGCCTGGCAAGTTCAAAGAAGAAAGAAGTCATTATTACAGGAGGTGCCTGGTGGAGGTGTTCCTCTTCACACATGTAGCTAGAGGCTACTGCTGTAATAACCAGGCTTCCAGGGAGAGAAAGAAAGAAAGGCCTCCTGAACCTGCAAACCCCCTCTTTGTCCTCCAGCCTCGCAGTGGGAGAAGGGGGTGTGTGAAGGGAGAGTTTTAGCAGGGAGAGGTTGGAGTGGGGTGGGAGAGGGTTGTCTCCGTGTATGGTTCAGGTGCCATCCCACCCCGGAGGGTGCAGCACCCCGCTCCAGGTGACACTGGAGGGACTCAGGGGAGCTGGGAGCTCTGAGTCTTGCCTGGTCAGGGCAGGACAGGTTATATTGAATCGTCTTCAGATGAGAAGGGGGAGCTTCTGTTTCATATATGTAGGCTGCTTATAACTCCTGCCCCATCTGGGGACATTTTGGGGAGTCACAGAGGCTGGCCCTTGAGCTGAGCTCTGGGGCTCACTTCTGTAGCTTGCCAGAGGTTTTGCATCGCTCAGAAAGGCAAACACCATCAGAAGCACCTTTTTCCTCACAGAAGTAACTGATTCCCCAGTAAAGTGTCAAAAGATAACAAAATCTATTCCAGCTAAACTCATCTGTTCTTTGCCTGAGGGAAGCCTCCAGCTTATATGGCACCGGGTGCTCCCACGGAGCAGAAAATATTTAGCTCACTAATCAGACTCAGGCAGGAGGTGTAAGTGTGGCTGCCTGCAGTGTGCCTACAGTAGGTCTGGCGAGGACAGGCACTAGCTGGCTTTCCAGTGGCCAGTACTGACCCGCAGTGACGCCTCTGAGGTCAGCCACTTTACAGGGATGTAAAGGAGAGCAGGTTTTTACACAGGGATCCCACCACAAAAGCTGAGGGAGCCCTGTCTCTGCAAGGGCCTCCAGGCTGGGAAGCCCTGGGAAGGACCAGCAAACCCTGGTGTCAGGCTGTGGGAGATGCCGAACCACAGCCAAACGCAGGAGACTCAGCAGTGATAGCGGAGTGCTACCTCACAGCTCATGGAAGAGCTAATACCCTTTGAAAAGCAGATAAAAGATTCATCAGCACAGATGAAGATATGAGGGCTTGGGCTTAGACAGCCTGTAGCTCCTGCCAAGAAATTGTGTGAAAGGTAGAAACGAATTTAAAAGGTTGAGTGGGGGCCAGCAAGTCAATAACTGAATAATCCCACCCAGTTAGGAAACCAAAGCATAAACAAGAGCCTCCACGTACTGACAAGTTAGCACTGGTTGCACTCTGGAAAGGATCCTAAAATAACAGAGATTCCTGTAGACAGAATAAACACATCTCTCAGTTGTCATCCTGAGCAGAGGGTAATTGCCTAGATGTCTGATTGACTCACTGCTAGAACTAAATATGTACTTCTCTGACATGCTGTCACCTCCTTCGCTGTACGTCTGAGATTTTTCAGTAAAGCACATCAGGAATCAAAGCAAATGTCCACAAGGAAAGATGCATCTCGACCTTGAACTTTAATCACTGGCAAAGGGCTGAAAATATATTTAAAAGAAGTGAAGTTACTGCATTCCTGAGAGTGACATTTAATCTCAAAATTCCCTGGGGGCTTGTGCACATATGACCCAACCCCCCAACAGAGAGGCACGGAGCTGCAGCCCCTGTCTGAGGTCTGGGAGCTGGCACATGGCTCCCTGAGCTCCCCAGGCACATCACAGCAGGGTCCTCAGCTCCCCATCTCACCCTCATTCCTTTCCAGTGGTTTCCTTCTGGGTTTCCTTCAGCATGTTTCTTCCCAGTTTGCCCTTCTGGAAGAGATGGAGGAGCAGAGTTCCCAAGCTAATCCTCCTCCTAATTTTAGCAGTTCTTTTACCCTGAACAAGAGTGTTTGATGCCCTCTCAAAACCACTACAAGGCTCTTGGTTAGCGATTCCTATCAAGTGCTGAGCAGTCCTGTTCATGCTTTGCTGCCTTCCCACCTCAGAGCCAGGCTCAGTTTCAGCTGTGTTAAACTTTTAGTTACAGAAATGTAAGAGAAACTACTCAGGAGCCTTAACATTGGAACATTAATAAAAATATTCAGTAGCTCCTGGAAGTTGCAGGGGGGTGGACAACTGTCAGCATAATACTGATTTTCAAAAGTAAAATGACCTGGCCAAATCCTCAGCTGGCCCAGCACCTGGGAAGCATGATGTGCTGGTTTAGAATTCAATTCATAATAGATGTAAAAATAACTGTACTAAATGCAGTGCAGTGTGAATTCATGAAGGTAAATTTGTTGAATTGATATTACACTCTAACATGTAAGAGACTTGTCTTTTACTTCACAGTCTGTGACAGGTTTGGTACTGAATTCAACCAAAATTAATCTGGCATACCATGTGTGAAAGGAAAATGTTTAAACAACAGGTCTTTAAGGGAAACTATGAAGGAAAACCATCAGTAATTGAAGGTAATATTGAAAGAGTCCTGGTTCTAAGTCCTTGATCTTTCCTAATTTTTATCTGGAGAAAAAAATTAGATCATCAGAATGCACAGACATATGATGTGTGATTGGAAGGAGCCCTGAGCAACCCCATCTAGTGGATGCCCATGGCAGGGGAGTTGGTACCAGGTGATTTTTAAGGTCCCTTCCAACCAAAATCATTCTATGATTAACAGCAAAATGATAACCAAGGATGTGGAGCAACCTGCATCACCCAGTCAACTTCACTTGGGCATCTGGTGTGACTGGACATGAAATAACTCCTCACCAAATGAGGAATGCTGGGAGAGCTTCCCTGCAGGCCACACTGGAATCGGGCATAACAGCTAATGTGAAGCCTGGGGAATATCTGCGAGAGGCAGAGGGGAAGGAGGAGGTCACACCACCTCCCACTGCAGGTCTGCTCTGGTCCTGCTGCAAAACTGCCCCCAGAAGGGCAGCCCAGCACTACCATCAGATGATGCAGCAGAGACGCTGCTNTCTAGTGGATGCCCATGGCAGGGGAGTTGGTACCAGGTGATTTTTAAGGTCCCTTCCAACCAAAATCATTCTATGATTAACAGCAAAATGATAACCAAGGATGTGGAGCAACCTGCATCACCCAGTCAACTTCACTTGGGCATCTGGTGTGGCTGGACATGAAATAACTCCTCACCAAATGAGGAATGCTGGGAGAGCTTCCCTGCAGGCCACACTGGAATCGGGCATAACAGCTAATGTGAAGCCTGGGGAATATCTGCGAGAGGCAGAGGGGAAGGAGGAGGTCACACCACCTCCCACTGCAGGTCTGCTCTGGTCCCTGCTGCAAAACTGCCCCCAGAAGGGCAGCCCAGCACTACCATCAGATGATGAAGCAGGAGAGGCTCTGAGAAGCTCTGCAAAGGAATCGTGGCATGGGGTGTGTGGAAGGACAGGTTCTCTTTTCTCCCTCCATAAAAGGGACACTGGAGGAACAGGAGGGCTCAGGGATCTGGCAGTGAAAACCATGCCCCTCAGATCCGAGTTGGTAGGCCAAGAATAAAACTATCTCATCTATCTCTCTGCATTTGAGAATTCACCCTGGAGAGAACTGAATTCCAGGTCAAAGTGAGGGTGGTTTACAAACCTGTCCCCTCCCCTTGCCTCCAGCCTGTGCAGGAAAAAAGCATTTCCTAACAGAAACTTTGACAGAGTCATCACTTTGTGAACACTGCAAATATATATATGAAACAGCTTGTCTAATACATGTTCAAGATAAAAGTTGGAGATGTCAGAAAATTTTATCTGAAAAAAAACAGGCATTCATGCACAAGAGGATAACTTCAAACTATCTACCCATCTATTAAACTCCAAGCTTTAGGTAGATAGAGAAATCAAGCAGAAGCTAAAGCAAGCAGACACATGTAAAATGATTTCTGAAGGCAGAACAGGCCATTCCTACAAGTACTGCTAAACTGAGTTTTGGGGGGAAAGTGGCAATTACCCAGCCCATGCCTGCTGGCTTCACATGCACGGCCCCAGGAGTGAAGTGAAGCACTCAGCTGAGACAGGCAAACGTGCCCCAGGGGACTGGGACAGCAGGATGGCACACATCTCCACTGCAGCTAGATCCTCTTCCACCCAGGATGACCCACTCATCTTTCTCTTTTCATTTAGGAATAACATTACATCAGCCCAGGGAGGACTGGGTTAGGAAGGTGTGCAGAACAGGCAGGAGTAGTCCAGCCCAAGCAGAAGATGAGGTGCTCAGTTGGTGCTCCCTTGGTCTGATTTCATACCACTGATGACTGGAAATGAACTCAGTGATTTAAAACCAGTATAAATGAGTCCTAGCTTGGGCTTACCTTACAGCAAAATCCCTTTTCCTTTGAAACGGTATTTGTCATGAAGAACCTTCTCTCACAGAGACTGCAAAGCCAGAAAGCTTCCTCCATTCATTTACATATTGAAACTCAACAGATGATGAAGGAGAAGCAGTCACTGGAGACAGCAATAGTAGTTCTCTTAGTTAAATTTATTAATTTTCTTTTTTCTCTGTAAAGTCTATGCTCAGCTGATTATTTGTATCCAGCACATTAACTTAAAGTGATTTAATACAGTCAAAGAGATGTGGCACTTCACAGGCAGGGAGCCCCATCATTTCAGCTGGGCTGTGTCTGCCACTCTGTTAGAGGAGAGGTTTGTGCACAGAGCCAAACACTGAGCAACACCTTGAGGCAGAGCTCAAGTGCAGGGTGCTGCTCCCTGGGCAGAGTTCAGCTCTGTCCCAGCAGCAAAGTTGGCTGTTCCAGCTTCATCTTCATGATTGCTAAGCGGATGATGGGGTCCCTTTTTCACCCAGGCCCATCTACACAGAAGATGGATCCTGAAGATGATATTTTAGACTTTCATTTTCCCTTCAAGTGCCAGTTGGATTTATTTTTGCTCTCCCACATTGTTTCACATTAGCTCTATTCAACTACAGGGAGTATCAGAAAATATTAC
>VYZQ01043571.1:52847-68223 GCA_013400655.1 Mystacornis crossleyi
GCAGGAAAAAAGCATTTCCTAACAGAAACTTTGACAGAGTCATCACTTTGTGAACACTGCAAATATATATATGAAACAGCTTGTCTAATACATGTTCAAGATAAAAGTTGGAGATGTCAGAAAATTTTATCTGAAAAAAAACAGGCATTCATGCACAAGAGGATAACTTCAAACTATCTACCCATCTATTAAACTCCAAGCTTTAGGTAGATAGAGAAATCAAGCAGAAGCTAAAGCAAGCAGACACATGTAAAATGATTTCTGAAGGCAGAACAGGCCATTCCTACAAGTACTGCTAAACTGAGTTTTGGGGGGAAAGTGGCAATTACCCAGCCCATGCCTGCTGGCTTCACATGCACGGCCCCAGGAGTGAAGTGAAGCACTCAGCTGAGACAGGCAAACGTGCCCCAGGGGACTGGGACAGCAGGATGGCACACATCTCCACTGCAGCTAGATCCTCTTCCACCCAGGATGACCCACTCATCTTTCTCTTTTCATTTAGGAATAACATTACATCAGCCCAGGGAGGACTGGGTTAGGAAGGTGTGCAGAACAGGCAGGAGTAGTCCAGCCCAAGCAGAAGATGAGGTGCTCAGTTGGTGCTCCCTTGGTCTGATTTCATATCACTGATGACTGGAAATGAACTCAGTGATTTAAAACCAGTATAAATGAGTCCTAGCTTGGGCTTACCTTACAGCAAAATCCCTTTTCCTTTGAAACGGTATTTGTCATGAAGAACCTTCTCTCACAGAGACTGCAAAGCCAGAAAGCTTCCTCCATTCATTTACATATTGAAACTCAACAGATGATGAAGGAGAAGCAGTCACTGGAGACAGCAATAGTAGTTCTCTTAGTTAAATCTATTAATTTTCTTTTTTCTCTGTAAGACAGCAATAGTAGTTCTCTTAGTTAAATCTATTAATTTTCTTTTTTCTCTGTAAAGTCTATGCTCAGCTGATTATTTGTATCCAGCACATTAACTTAAAGTGATTTAATACAGTCAAAGAGATGTGGCACTTCACAGGCAGGGAGCCCCATCATTTCAGCTGGGCTGTGTCTGCCACTCTGTTAGAGGAGAGGTTTGTGCACAGAGCCAAACACTGAGCAACACCTTGAGGCAGAGCTCAAGTGCAGGGTGCTGCTCCCTGGGCAGAGTTCAGCTCTGTCCCAGCAGCAAAGTTGGCTGTTCCAGCTTCATCTTCATGATTGCTAAGGGGATGATGGGGTCCCTTTTTCACCCAGGCCCATCTACACAGAAGATGGATCCTGAAGATGATATTTTAGACTTTCATTTTCCCTTCAAGTGCCAGTTGGATTTATTTTTGCTCTCCCACATTGTTTCACATTAGCTCTATTCAACTACAGGGAGTATCAGAAAATATTACCTCAGCTTGAGAATAGGCTTGCTCTCAAGTGACACCTTCCAATACTACTGATTTATACCCTTTTCCTGCATTGATCTGTTGGGAGATTCCGTCATCTATATCTGACATAAACACTGTATTATTCTGTATTGCATTATACCCTAGAAATCCACTCAAATCCCTTTGCTACTCAAATTAAAGCAATGTGCATTACAGTGTCCTGATTTCCTTCTATTCTTGCATTTGCATTTTTGTATCATGCTCTAGATTACTCATGTATATTTTGGCATAAGCATCTCCCTGCTCATTTAAGAATATTGCCTTTAATCTTCATTATACCTTGAAGCATACAAAGCCCTGGCCCCAAAGGACGCATGGAGACTTTTAGTTCCCACAGTGGCTGAATTTCTGTGGAAGTTATTTAAAGCAAATGTCGTGTTGTTCTGAAGTCCAAGCCTTGTTCCAGGGCAATCCCATGGACACCCACAGCGTCCCTCTGGTCTCTCTTCTCCCCACAGCACGTGAGGTTTGTCTGCCACACTGCAGATCACCATGGTTTTGGGAAGGGACCTCTCCTCCTGCCCTAGTGGTGCAGACTGCAACTCTGCAGCTGAAAGATTTTAGTTGTGTGGCTGTGCTGGGGTGCCTGAACTCCTCAGTAGTTTAACCATGGATTTCCCTCGCCTGCAAGCAGCCCTTTGGTGGCTGAAATAGTGTAGCAGCTGTAGGTTGCACTTTTGCTGCAAGAGATTGGATGGGTTCATTGCATTATTCTTACTCACTTTAAGCACCTTCTGACCATCATATAATTATTGCATTACAAAACACAGTTCTACAAGAAAACAGCTAACAATATATCACTACCTGGTAGGATTTTTTGGTGGGTCTGCCTTACTTCCCAGATTTGTTCTGTGGTAGGACTCCATGTAGGTCCAATGTTTGCCCCAACCAGGTACTAGTGGTTACACTGGAAAGGTGTTCAGTCAGACAGAGCCCCGAGTTCAGTAAAGCTACATGACTTGTATGAAAGGTCAGGATATTCCCTGAAAGAGGAGCTTCTGACTTTTCTGAGATAGTATATGGGTGTGTTAGTTCAGAACTGCTCTGTTTGATAACTAGTCCAGACAACTGGACATACTCTTTATTCTAAAGTTTCCTGGACTATTACTGCCCCCAGAATGTGGACTGAAGCAAAGCTGGTAGGAAAAAACATCTGTAATTTAGGGACAAGTAATTCTTTCCATGAGTGGGAGGGAAGATCCAGGTTTTACTCCAGGTAATGCTGAGACCATCTCATATTCAAAGCAACCCTATTGTTGTCTTCTCTTATTTTCAAACATCCACTGTAAGATAGCTAAGATTTGGCTTAAAGACCTGAGCACAACAGACTCTGCAGGCAGTCAGAGTCAAGGTGCACAGAGACACTGGGTGGGCTCTCAACAAGTATTTGAAAGCTGCAGTCCTTTACCAAGAGCAGCAAGAAACCCACAATGCCAAGGAAGATCCACGTGCAAGCCATGACCCATCTCAGTGAGTACTGCCTTATGGGTCCAGTGTCAGCAAAGAAATGGAATATTGATCCTTGTACTTGGAAAGGAGGAGCCTCTGATTAAGGCACAGCCAAAGTTGGAGATAGTTTGACAAGAAAACCACTGTTACCTGGAGTCATAGGGGAAATGTGTCTGCACCTTCCACATCAGCACAGGAAACTTCTTTCTCCACTCCTATTTAGGCAATGCCCTCATGCAGAGACACTGATCAGTCCAGCGTTGCTTCAGTCAGAGCCAGTAATGCAAAACTTTCCTTGAAGGACAGTCTGTCATCATGTCTTGAAATCCAGTGTGTCCTGAAACCTCCCACAAAATGCCCCTCTCTGGCCTGTTCCCATTCAAGGGCAAAAGATGCTGTTACTGCTGAAAATTAGTAAAATTGTGTGTCAATCCAAGCAGAAGAGACAAACCTCTGCTAATATCCATGGGGCAAGGAACAAAGAGGACAGACAAATAGAAGAGGGCAACAAAAACAGTTACATTGTGCCTACAAGAGCAAGTAAAATACCGTTGCATATTCATTAAGATTTGTTCAAAAGTTCAGAAAATTCCCTCCAGTAATATAATGGGTGATAATTCAATTTATTTATGTTTTTAAGGCATGAAGGCTAGCTTTAATTTCCCTCAACTGTGCCTTGATTATTATTAATCTACTTATCTTCTAAAAAGATCATCTAAACTACACTTCAATAGGGAATGTGATCTTTGGCCATGTATGGCTTTACAATTATCCAGTTCTGAATGAACTTGTTGTTAAAACATTTTTTAAGTCTAATGAAAACATTAGATCAATTCCTTGCAGTGATAGCTGTCATTAAATCAATAGTGTGTGTAAGTCCTTTATACTGATATTTGACACGAACTGCCGAAGGTCTGCTAACAATGAAACCATACTCAAGTGTGTCCTCTGCGAAGCATATTTTATATGAGATAAAAATCTGTTAAGTCTACAGTAACTGAAACTTTTCTTCTTTAACTAAAATAAACAGAGATGTGAAATGTAGCTGTAACTCACACTAGGACCACCATGATCACACAGGTTTTGGAACTGGTCCTTTTATCACACCTTTATCACAGCTGTGCTCTCAAATCAGTCAGAAAAGCTTTTTTTGATTGTTTATCTGTGTGGCTTACAAAGAACAGGCAGAGGTTTCATAACGAAGCTCTGATGGAGGACTTGATCCTACCCCCTCCAAAAGCAACATCACTGTCACCAACTTCAGTGAAAGTTGGACTGCTCCTCAAGTCCCTGGGAAATGGACTTGAGGAAGAGTCTTCTGGATGAGGATCTTCCCAAGGAGGAATAGCATCTTTGGATCACAGCGCATCAGCTCGCAGGGGCAAGAAACACAACCAGATCCCCTTCTCCACGGAAAGGAGCAGTTTCATTTTATATGCCATGATATTGAAAATAAGAAAAATAACTGGAGGACCTCTGGCTCTGTGTTTTAAAAATAATTTTCCAGTGGCCTACAAATGCAATTTCCACTCCTACCACGTGTGCTTCAGCAACAGCCTCAATGCAATTCTGTGAGACCATGATGTCTGATGTAATATACTATGGGACTCTCACCATGAGAGAAATATGAAACTTGAGAAAATGGCTAGCTGATAGAACAACTGAAGACTCTTCAGCATGCCACTTATTGAGATTTCTAAACCTAACAAATTTTCAGTGGTACTAGGTAACATTTGCTCACAGGTAATGGAGCTGTGAGTACACAAGTGTAATGGGAAATAACAGTCAATGGCAGACACTGACAATTTTCTGGATCAAAAGACCACTTTAAAC
The DNA here is from genome assembly GCA_013400655.1 of Mystacornis crossleyi. Classification (NCBI taxonomy): domain Eukaryota; kingdom Metazoa; phylum Chordata; class Aves; order Passeriformes; family Timaliidae; genus Mystacornis; species Mystacornis crossleyi. The sequence continues at coordinate 57,554 of VYZQ01043571.1, forward strand.
TGAAAATCCAAACTAATTAATTTTGAAAATGTTAAAGATTTATTGTGAAATGGGCAGAGGACCACTTAATTTTTGAAAACTTGGTCCTTAGAAAATATAATTTTCCACAAACAAATGTAATAATTGATAGGGAAAAACCCCCAAAACAACCCCACCAGAGACATTCTCTGAGACTTTGGTTTCTGTAATATTTGCAGCAGACAATCCCAACCAGTATGGAAGTGGAGCGAGCCCCAAGCAGAGACGGGTCCTGCCCTGCCCTGTGCGATGGCTCCCACTAATGGCAGCAAGGGAAAGCTCGGGCACTCCCAACAGAGCAGATACAGAAAAAACCTCTGCAAATCCTTCTTCAACTCATTTGTGGTGTTTGGTGTTAAATGTCTAAAAATACAGTTACCAATTAGATTTTCATTAATTTTTTCCATAGAAAATTTTCATTAATTTTTTCCATGAGCATGACAGAAAATAATGTGAGTATGAGTCTCCTTGGATGGGTTTTATCTCACCATCAGACACCTGCAATGGAGACTTCTGGAGATACACGGGAGCAAAATCCAGGGTGTGATTCCCATTGACCGTCTGACCTATTTCAGGCACGGGATGAGTCATGAATTCGATTTCCCTACTAACTTCTATCTTGACAACACATGGAGTTGGGGCAACTGGTCCAGACACGTGATGGAGATGGCCCCAGGGTGACTGCAAGGAGATGTCACACAGAAAGCACAGTCCTTGTGCTCAGCCAGTGAGGATGATGGTGGCTGAAATGAGGACACTATGTAGGACTCCCTTATAAGGAGCCCAAACTGTGGGACCAGGGCTGTGGGATGGAGGTTCTTGTTTATGGCTGAAGAGAGTTCCAACCCCCTTATCGCAGCATGGGATTTGGGGATTTTGGTCAAGTCAGTGCTCCACATCTGTTACAAGGAGGGAAAGTCCAAAACACTTGGGTGAGGACTGATAATCATGGAAGGAAATGGACAAATATATTTGTTTTACATTTCAGTTTGGGGCACAACAGAGATTATCAAAATGGCTGTGTAATTTTCTCTTGGTAACGTTGCAGAGATATCTTCTCACAATCAGACACAGAGACCAGGTGCAGCCTGTCCTTGGGTCCCACTTCTAAATCTTAGATACATTTTTAAAAGGTCTCTGACTCAAGGAATAAACATGAGAGGATTACAACTAATCAGATAAGTATGGCTTTATTTAACTGTAACGTCAAAAATTAAGCTTGCAGCATGTTCTTAAGAGATAGTCTTCAATCTAATTCAAAGATTTTTTGGAAAGATTTTTTTATTTTTAATTAAATCGTGTTGATTTTATTTGACATTTGATTACAAGCAAGCCGCCAATGTCTCTCTTTCACCATCTGCCTCAAACCTGTGTGTAACATGCCAAAGCCAAAAGGCTGCCCCACTTCTCCTGAAGATTGCTGCATTTTAGGTTCTCTGTGGGTGACACAGATCAGCCCAGGTACAGATCAGCCCCTGGAATACTTCCCAGTGAGGAGCAGGGTTTCTGTCCCATGCAGGTAGCATGCACTGCATTTGGCATAGGTACGTGCAGTGAAAGTGAACTTGCTGGTACAGGATGGGCTTTCCTCGCGCCAAGGAACAAGTTATGCTGGGATCAGCAATGCAGAAAATATCCTACAAATACCCAGGAAGATATTTTGAATAGCTTGTCCCCTGCACTGGTCCATAGTGTGGCTGGACCAGCACCCAACACGTATGACCAATAGCAAGAGGCTGGAGAGAAGCAATATTGTTCCTTTTCAGCAGCCTGTCCAAATCCAATGTGTTTTCTGTCTCAGTTCCATGGATGAAAGCCTTAGGGCTTAGCTGGGGTCATTCCTCTTGTCTGGACCCAGTCACATGCCATCCATGGTGGCACGGTGGTAGAGGGTGGAAGGGCAAAGCTTCCACTCTTGATGGCAGTGCTCCTTGCAGGACCACAGTGGTGGCCTGTGAGAACCTCCTCATGTTCACACGTAACTGCAGAACCCAAGAAGGAACCTACAGAGATACTCCATCAACAGCAAAAGGACGATTAGGGAAAATGTAGGGCTGCTGATGAATCAATTGGGTGTCTGGTAATGGAAGACATGGAGAAGGTGGAATTACTGAATACCGTCTTTGCCTCAGCCTTTACTGCTGATGTCAGCCCTCAGGAGTCCCAGACCCTGGGATAAGAGAAGAAGTCAGGAGAAAGGAAGATTTCCCTGGGTGATTGGTGATTAGAGGAAGGCAATATTACCCCCAACTTTAAAAAAGGGAGCACCCAGTACTTTAAAGCAGGAGTACCCAGGAAGCTATTGGCCGGTCAGCCATACCTCCATCCCAGGAAAGGTGTGGGAACAAGTCATTCTGGAGGTCATCACCAAGCACGTAGAAGAAAAGAAGGTCATCAGCAGTAGTCCGCATGGATTAACTAAGGGGAAAGAAATCACGTGGGAGCTGGGCCAGGTTAGTCTGCAGAAGACAAGACTGAGAGGGGATCTCATTCACACATATAAATATCCCCAAGGGGGGGGGGGTGTCAGAGGATGGTTCTGGACTCTTCTCAGTGGTGCCCAGCAAGGATGAAGAGAAATGGCCATAAACTAAAACACAGGAAGTTCCAACTTAGCATGAAGAACTTCTTAACATTAAGGGCGACAGAGCACTGGAACAGCTGCCCAGGGAGGTCATGGAGTCTCCCTCTCCGGAGACATTCCAAACCCACGTGGACACATTCCCATGTAACCTGCTCCAGGTGACCCTGCCTTGGCAGGGGGGTAGGGCTGGATGACCTCCAGAGGTCCCTCCCAACCCTAACATCTCTGTGATTCTGCCATATGTTAAAACAGAGTGTAAGTTCTTCAGAACAGGATAAAATAAATAATAAAAGAGCTAAAAAGAGGATGCTGTGCTCTACAGAAGTTATCACACAAATATATTAAGGTTTCAAATCAGGATGTCAGAAGTTTGTGAACACCTGCCTTAGCATCTGCTGGGAAAGACCCCGGTACCCATTCAATTCCCCTCTCATTTGTTGCTGAAACTGGAAGCTGCCCAGTGAACGAGGCAGGAAATTTGAAGAGGAAGGAGACATGGTGAAGGCAGCTGAATGGTGTCCTGGGGCACTGGCTGCTATCTCTGTCCCTGCTGAAGACTTTTTCTGAGATACTGCCAAGACATCCAAACCATACATTGAAAGCTGTGTCTCGGTAATTGTGTGGGGTTTTGTTTTTTGAATGCATAAATTAATATCCCAAGTTCTGATTCACAAAACTGCTGAGCACTCGTTGCTGTGAAAGAAAACAAGGGCACTGTCCTTCCAGCACATAAAATGCTAGAGAACGTGAAGTGTTCAGAAAAATCAGGTCATTAGGCATGCAAATTGGGTCATCAAAATTAGTGGATCTTTTTGACATTAATCTCTCTAGACTTCTTCCCGGGAAAACAGGGAGATCCCATACCCTACAGGAGAGTTGTGAACTAAATTAATTTAATGTTTGTTTCTCTACCAGCTCCCACTCCATCTGATGCTGATGCTATTTGCTTGTCGGGTGGGCTGTTTCCTCCTTTCTCACTCACCACTGTCTCTGAGGAAACTGCTGTACTGGCAGAAAGCATGCCAGGCCCTGGACAGACGTGGAATGGGAGTCCTGCCCCATCCTCTACAGACACACCAGGCACCTCTGATGCTGATGGCTCTATCTGGGCTGCAGATTTTCAGATTTGCTCATATTTGAGCATTGCTTCACATGTCCAGAGTATCATGAGGGTCAGGATGACCTGACCACTGCCCAGTTTTAGGGCAGCGTTCCACTACATAGAGCTTCCCAACACCAAAAACAACCTCTGAACGCGCTTGTTCCTCAAAGTGGTTCTGCTCCCCTTCCATTTAGACAAGCCCAAGTCAATTATCCCCAAAGTAAAACACTAAAACTCCTACCACAGATGTTTAAAGTTAGAATTTCTCAGAACAAAGAGCTTATTCAGCCTGAAAAGACTCACTACCTCTGGAGCAGTGCTAGTGTTTAGCTCCCCGCTGCTCCAGTCCCCGGCATCTGGGGGCCGTCTCAGTCACTGCTCAGCCTGCCGCCCCAAATCCTGCTGCTGGCACAGGCAGCAGGGTGGGAGCCCTCAAAACTGCTCTGTCTCCATCACCCAGGCTTTGTCAAGGGATTCGGGGAGAGAGGTACGGCTGCGTCTGAAGCCATGGCGATCATCAGGGAGGACTTATTTCAATATGTTCTTGAAACTATCTGATGTCAAGTTACGAGTCTCAGGGGGACGCGAGTTCCGTGTAGTTTGTTATGCCATCTGTTAAGAAAGGCAGCCACTCGTCTCTCCGCTCCGTGACCACAGATGGGGAGTTTTTCCCCCTGTGTGCATTACTGTCAATATATGCCAAAGCCTTCCTAGCTGGAGCCAGGTGGAATCACCACCACGACGAGCACGCCTGGGAAGAAGGGTGCTGCTGCATGGGCCTTCCCAAGCACCTTGGCTCATGGCATGCAGACGAGCTGAATGAACAGAGCCAGCCTGCACCAGCGAGGGCAGGTCCCCAAAACCCCTCTGACTTGCAGGACACTGAGCAAAAACTCCAGCACAAGAGCACAAGGACGAGGTTGTGTGGCTCCATGCAACATGTGCAGCCCCACTGCAGATTTGACTCTCCTGTTGGCTGGCTGTGGATGGTCCTTGCCCCATATCACCATCTGGCAACAGCACCGTGGACCTCAGACACAGAAAAAATCCAAAGCCTCAACTGCTTTGGATCTTTTTGACCAAAGCCTCCATGGAGATGCCTCAGCTCTCAGTGGAGCCTTGGTATGAGCTTAACTGAACACAGTGTCTCCAGTGCCCCAGACTGCAAAGGAAACCTGCGCTGCTGACTGACCCACTGAGCCCTGCAGGGAAAAAGCAAACACAGAGTGAGCACCAGGTCCCCCAATGGCCATAAGCAGCTATTGACTTCAGCATCAATAATGCCTCTTTTTTCCAGAGGTGATTATCACACTTTTTAATATTGAGCTGACACTTTTCCAGTGTAACTGGGTCCATTTCTGAGCCTGTGGGCTGGAAGTTTTACAAGGAGACTTTACAGACAGGAGACTGTAATTGGAAGTTTTATTGAAAATTGGAAGACTTAGGGAAAGGGGATGTTGGCTGGGAAGGAAAGTTTTACAGAAAGAGCCAGCTCACTCAGATCCCTTTGGAACAGGTATTTCACCCAAGCAGAATAGAAACTGGCATTGTATTTATTTTCACTGGAAAGCAAATGCTTGTCCTGCTCTCATAGCACTGCTCCCATCACAAGGGTGGCAGCAGCCAGTGGCATTCCCCAGTGCAAGCAGCTCTGCTGTCCTGGGAAGACACAAGTCAGCAGCAAAAGCAGCAAAACACCTCCTTGCATATGAGGAAGCATTTTGGAGGTGAGCATGCCAGAAAGGGCTTCTGAAAATGAATCCAAAAATATAATTTTTTACACCACTGTTAGAAATATCTTCCCCCTTCATCCCCAGGCCCACTCCCAGCAGCCAGAGGTGCTCAGCCCTTCTGCAAACCTGCTTTCAAAGCTCAGACCTGGATGCTCCCTTGGCAGGCAGCATTTTGGGGTGCCAGCAGATGTTTGCATCTATCACTTCTTACAAAAGCCGAGCTGGCCTCAGTGAACACAGAGCTCAACCAAACCTTTCACCTTGGCAAAGCCTCAGGGGCTCTTGCTCCTCACACCTACTCTGACCAGGCTCTGTGTACCTGCAAAGGCAGCTGAGGTGGTCCCTGCTTCGGATGCACCACACTGGGAATCAGGTGGGAACCCCAGAAATCATGAGGGATGGGGGGAGAGCCTGAGGTGCCATGGAGACTCCAAGGGACCAACACTTCTCACCCTAGATTTTTTCAGACAAATGCAACTTTTGACTGATGCCCAGTTCATCCATGCAAAGATTTCACCTTTGAAGTCTGCATGGAGTTATGGCTCCTTCCTCCCATCTGACACTGAAGAATCAGGAATTAATTTACCAAGTGATGTAACCAAATTTTAAAAATGAAACTACTTTAATAGAATACTCTTGACTAATGGAAAGGATAACTTAATTTTCAGGTCTTTTCCCTACTTCCTCTGTCAATTTACCTCCGTTATAATTTAAGTTTACACATGCCTATGAAACAACCCTAAGAACTCATAAAACCCTTTCCAAACAAACAGATAAGTTATGCACGTACATCTTCGAGGCATGTGAATCCCAGTATTTAAAGCAACTTCCAGAAGAGCTCTGCCTGCAATGAGCTCTCAGCAGGGTCTGCCCGCATACAATGATTCTGAGCGCCCACATACTGCACCTGCATGTCTGATGGCATGGCAAGAGGACAGCTGGCAGGATCCCCTGGCTTCGGGATGCCTCAGCCATGGACCAAGCTCACCAGAAGTTAAGTGGGGACTCACACAGTCGAAATTTTCCTGCAAGTCTCTTACAACTGGGAAGCTGCCAGTGCTACATCTGCCTCTAGCAGCTGAGTCCTGTAACATGTATTTGGGCTCCAAAAGATAGGGCCCTAGGAGGGAAAGGTGTAGGAGTTTGCCGGGATGGGTCTGGGACAGCTGGGATGAGAGATCTCTGGAGTCAAGGCTGGCTTTGGAGCATGCGGTTTATTGCAAAGGTTGTGGATAAAGGGGCCTGCTAAGAGCTGCCAGCCACAGCTCAGAGCAGGCCCGAGAGAGAGAGAAAGCTAAGAGGGCTGGCAAGAGAGCTGGCAAGAGCAAGAGAGGGAAGCTAAGAGAGCAAGCTAAGAGAGGAAGCTAAGAGAGCGAAGTTCCCATTACAATACATTAAATCTTCTTCTATACTGAATATTCTAATTTACACTAACCAATCTAGTACAAGATACAAATCCTATAGTATTTACATACAGCCTATAAGAATCATTACATTACCCTACTGTGTTACATTTTAAACCTTGCTAGTTACTCTTTGAACCCCTCCTTCCAAGCTAGTAGGGTCTGCTCTGACCTTTGGACTCTTGGTAAGGAGAAGGACATTGTTTAATCAAAGGGGATTACCTTCAGCCGGCCAAGCCATGGTTTTTTCCAGTTGTTCAGTAACTAATGGCTTGGCATCTTACACATCGAAACTTGCTTTCAATTCCATTTCACTTACATGTTTCATATCCTCAAAATTTAAGCAGTCATATTTATAAGGCTTTCCTGTTCCATCTTCCCCAACAGAAAGGATTAAGCATAACCATTAAAACAAATGAAGTCTTTGTGATTTAATATCTGCATTCACATCTCAGCCTCCATCAAGTTTTTCACACGGTGCTCTGGGGGGTGGGCAGGCCGGAGTCATGGCACCTTGGAGGGATCTGCTGGTTGAGGGAGCACATCCTTAGACACCAGGAAGGGCAGAAACAACACAGACCTTCAAGAAGAGAAACACTTGCTCCTTTCTGCACCTGTATAATTACCCAGATGGACATCCACTAGGGTTGCCACATCTAAAATCTGAAAACGTGAGGTGCAACAGCCACAGCAGCTGCAGGAAGCTGTGAGGAACTATTTTGCCATCATTTCATTAAAAAAAAAAAAAAAAAAAAAAAAAAAGTTGGAAATGGAAAAGAAGATGGAATAAAAGTAGAGAAAAAGAAAAAAGCAAAAAAGGAAGAATAAAAGCTGCAAAGCCACCAGGGTGGAAAGGAGAGGAATAGAAGCAACAGAAAACTGGAAAAACCCCCGTCATTTTCAGGCCTGAAAATTAGTACTTTTCGAGAAAAATAACAATTCTGCTCTTATAAAAATTTGCAAGTGAAACCCAAACAAAAACTCTAAACGGGCAAAAATGCTGTCCCTAATAAAAAACTCATGATCTCCTCAATTTTTTAGGCAAATGACCAGCAACATGACAACTTTTATGCATTGATCCTTAGGAAACAGCTCTCCCCCTGACTCCTGTCAAGGAGGACAAGGGATTAGCTCAGGCACTGAGGAGCTGACATAGTTAAACACTGCTGCTGGCAGATACAATCCAGTTTATGACTGAGGTTGTAAAAATACGCATGAAAGCAAATTCGGAAGAAAGAGGCTCTAATGAAGATGTATAGAAGGGCTGTAATGCCATGTAGCCTCTTGATAGCTAAGGCCCTGATCCTGCAAATTAAGCTAAGCGGCAAAGTTAATCAGATGCATAAGCATTTGCAACATCAGTGGTTTTTTTTCTTCCCCAAATGAGCTAAATTCAAAAAGCCTTGGTTTAAATTACACGAAGATATTAGCAACATCAGTTCTTTATTAGGAACAGTTTATTCATTCAGGGTGTACAGTATGGAGCAACACGCCTGGCATGGTTAGCGATGCGTGAACCTGAAGGGGAAGAAATCCCTTTGCATTCCCTTCACAGCCAAGTTGCACAACAATTCAGGCTGCTGCCTCAGCAGCCAAATGGGCATTTTTCCAAGCCTAAAAGTCAGCAACGAACCCAAGTGTTAAGGCAGCTTTGTTCTCCCTTAAAGCTGACCAGATATCCTTGGAAAACTCCCTTGAATCACTCTTCTTCCTCCCTATCTTCTCCCTGACAGCCTCTTTCTCTAAAATATCACAACCATGATGTTCCACTCCAAATCATGGGGTGAAAGCATCACAGAGTCAACATCAAAACCTTTGGTTCGTGGCAAAGCTATGGAAGTCCTGGTGAGGATGGCAAAACTAAAGCAATAAACCTGAGGTATGAGGAGAAGTAACACTCCAGGCTCTCCAGCTCTTTTATCTCAGAAGTAAGTTTAAAGCTGTGGCAAACGTGTTTGCAGCAGGCCTGGTAGGGTGACACTCAGGAGTCACCCTGTGCTTGTCTTCATGGCAGGGAACGAAGCAAGGCAGCAAATCCTGCTAGTAATTTGCACGCCTCAAACACATCACTAAAAACACCTCTTCTGTGTGATGCAGGACACCTTGTTCAATGAGGGAGGAAAACTGTCAGAAGCTGAACATGCGAAGGAGAGTGAGAATCCTGCTCCATGAGCAGGGCATCTCCGTGATCACAATATACCATGATCAAGGCTGGGAGGCCAGGGGACCATGTTGTCCCCTCAGCACACCCCTCAGCACCCTGGTAAGGCTTTCTGAGTTGATCAGTGGAATGGTAATGGTTTCTCATTTCAGTAAATTTTTAGAGAGTATAACAAAGCTCATGAGACACAGCTGTGAGGTGAGCAGGGATGACCTTCTCCACAGTGAAATACAGGCAATGTTGGGATGGGATGTTTAAGCTAAACCATGATATACAGCAATGCTGTAAAAAGGGTAAAATTGTGAAAAACCTTTTAGAAGGAAATTACTTTATTCAGGAAGAAATACAGCACCATGGGGAAAGAAAAAGAGCAAGCAAACAAATGGCTTTTGATCTTCTCCAACACCCTTTAAGAGGCTTAACTGAAAATTTCTAAACACATTTTTCTCAGTGTGTATCCTCTCCATTTTCTATTGCCTCTGATAAGATTAATTTCTCACTCAAGCATTCTAGAAACCTCCTTGACTAGTACTGCCTATTTAACAAATATTTTCATCCCACATCATGGTTGTACTTAGCACTTTCATGCAAGCCTGTGCTGAATAGCCACAATGCATTTAGAAACCAAGAGTGCCTATAAAAATTTCACTGGGCATGACCTGAAATTTCAGGGAAACCCCCCAAATTCAATAGTCACTTGTAGTCATTCATGACTTAAATTTTGCAACAAGAGCAAAGGATCTAACCTTGTCTTTGAACTGAGCAAAGGATCTAACCTTTGGTCTTGTACTGAGAAGCAAGATAGCAATGACAAGAGTGAAAGAGTTTTACTCACAAAGATATAATTTTTAGATCCTCAGGCACAAATGTATGGAAAATACTTTGAGTACATATAATTGTTCTTTCTTCCTTTTTCAGTCTTGGCTCTACATATGTCTTTCTGGTCTTTCCTGAGGATAAATACTGTGCCAGATGGACTTTTGTTCTGACCTAGTACACAACTTACATGGTTGTAGGACCAAGATGTAGCTTTCCAAAATTCTCCAGGTTTGAAAGCATTGAAAAATAGAAAAGGAAAAGAAAAAGGAATGTCATCAATCTAGTAACAGTTTTAAGTTTTGGTGAGTGTTATTATTATTATTATCATTATAATTTATTATTCCATGCACAATTCGTAATAACCAGAAAAGTATTAAGCAGTTACAGAGTGACAAGAAGAAAAACTGAGAAAAAGAAGGAAAAGAAAGAAATCCCCAGCTGTTGCGGTGAGGTTTACTGACCTACAGCCCGGACGGGCAGTGTGGGACAACCCGGGACGGGGCAACCTGGGACGGGGGAGCGCCGTGCGTCCCGAGCGCGTTGCAGCCACCCCACTGCAGCACCCAGCCACACATTTTATTTCTCACAAGCCAAAAAGAGATGAAGTGAGTATTAAAATTATCTTAAGAAGTGAAAATAAATACTAAAAATGATTATCTAAAACAAAATACTGATTCATTTCAAATCTGCAAGAGAAAATCGGCTATTTTAAAATTTAATAAATATGAATCAAATTAATTCTATTCATTCATGAGGTAATCATTTCAGTTTAACCTCTGCATCAGAGTGCCGGATGAAGGGGACATGGAGGGAAAAGAAGAGGGAGCTTCCTGGAGTGCTTTGTGCTGCG